>JBBPDA010022810.1:0-15694 GCA_037974385.1 Arnoldichthys spilopterus | reverse complement strand
CTATCTATCTATCTATCTATCTATCTATCTATCTATCTATCTATCTATCTATCTATCTATCTATCTATCTAACATCCCTACCTGCTAATCTCTCTATCTACCAACTTGTGTGTGTCTATAGATTTGTGTCCAGGTTTACCCTTGCCACTGAAAACAGCTGATGAGCACAGCGACAATACCTGGGAGCAATGACCTATGGTGTGCATGTGTGATAACGATGTGTTGACACCCCTTGAATTATAGAATTTTCACCTGGAAAATTATAAAGTATTTTTCACTCAAATCACCCCATCGGTATTCCATACTCATACTGTCTGTGATCCAGAACTCGTCACAGCAGCGTTCCAACTACACATCTAGTGTAAAGCCCTCCCCTGAAGAGCAAAGGCTGTTACTGCAGCCAAAAGTGGATCAAATACTAATGCTGATTTTAGAAGAAATGTTGGGCAGAGGTGTTTACAGAGGGCTACAAGGCTGGTTTGTGCATATAGAGTAAGTCTAGTCTTAAAAGTAAAATGTCAATGTCATTACTAAAAACTCACATTTAGTCCAGGCTTAGATTTGTCCTGGGTCTGGGAAAGTGGCCAAAAGTATATTTTATATTATATTTTATTCATGTAAAATGATGTACATGTTCCATTCAAGGCAGTCACGTCTTTCAGTGCTGTCAATTCAATGCAATCAAAATTAAATACACATGACAGAATAGAAGGCAATGACCCATATGTGACAGAGTTTTGCATGCAAGGCATTTGGGAGTGGAAAAGAAAAACATAGATCAGCAGCTCTCGATCACAACACCTTTACGCTCCAGCTGTTCGGGAATTCTGGGACAAGAAGTACCCACGCAGCAGCAGACCTGAACTCCCACATGGGGCCACAACCTCTGTCTCATCTCATTATGCACAGGTCTGAAGGAGAATTCACAGCAGAGATGAGACCCTGGCATGATTATTATATGTGAACGGGGGGGGAGCAGTAACTAATCAGAGCTGTCCTCTTGAACGTAAGGCTTGATTCAAATGTGTGTGTAATGATAGAAATATATCAGCACAAATTACTGACAAAAGTTGCCTCAAAAGAATAAACAGTGTTGAGATACTGTGGAAATGATGTAGCCTACATGTTTAACCCAGCCACCGAGGACACAATGCACAAGCCAGTGCATTTCTTCATGCCAGTCCTGCCAAGCAGGAAGAGCATCCAACAACTTTCCACAACAGATCAGTCGAGGCCCAGGATAATAACTGTAAGGAAAAACACTAGGCTCAAGTTCAGCGTGGAAGTTTAATCCAAAGTCCAAAAATCCAATTCACAATGCAAAGCCAAGGGTCAAAACCAGAACAAACATTCAAGAAAACCGCTCAGTATGCAATGTGTGGCAAAAACAATACTTTGCATGGTTCAACTCTTTACTTCCTGTTTTATACTCTAGAATTCAGGTGACTGTGATCTTCCCAGTTCTTGGCTTCTACAAGAGCTGGGACGGACTACTGGATCGGGATTTAGTCCGGTATGTGGTATGTTGTTGGGAACTCCAGACTGAATCCTTACAGGAGCTCCCCCTTCCCCAGCGGCTCTTGGCGCTGGAACATCCCGCAACCGTGGCCGGCCCCTAGGATATGGCCTGGACGGTCTGGATGTGCCCTGTGAAAATCAAACAAGAGAGAAGGGTCAAGTACCAGTTCTCGCGAAACCCATGACTGTTCCTCTGGCCCATAACCTTCTCAATCGATGAGATATTCCAGCTGGTTTCCTCGTTGGTGGGAATCCAACATTTTTCTTACTGTGTAAGCTCCAACGGTGGAGGGGGAACAGCACTCACAGATGGATGCATAGGGCTGTAGCGCACGGTTTTGAGTAAAGATATATGAAATGTAGGATGGATCTTGTATCGTGGAGGCAACTGAAGCTGGTAAGTAACTGGACTGATATGCCGTATAATCATAAAGGGGCCAATGAACTTGGGGCTAAGTTTTTTACACTGCCCTTTGAGTTTAAGGTCCCGTGTGGACAACCATACTCTCTGCCGAGGATGAAGGAGACGTATGGGTCGTCGTGCTTTGTCAGCCTGTCTCTTAAAGGCACTTAAACACTGCATGACCCAGCTGGACATGTGCTTCCGACCATATCCGTTCACTCTTTCAGAACCAGTCATCTACAGCTTCAATTTGTGATGGTTCACTGTCCCATGGAAGGAGTGAGACGAGAGGAAGTATGATAGAGGGAATTTTGTGCATATTCCGCCCAAGCCAGGTACTTAGTCCATGTTGATTGGGAAGATGAACAGTACTGCTGAAGAAACCTCCCCACTTCCTGATTCAGTCTCTCCACTTGGCCATTGCTCTCCGGATGGTAGCCAGAGGTAAGGTTAACCTCCAATCTCTGAAAAAAGGCTCTCCAAACAGCAGACATGAACTGTGGCCCTCTGTCACTGACAATTTCTTCCAGGATGCCAAACAAGCGAAAAATGTTTTTAAACAGTACCTCAACGAATTCCAATGCTGAGGGTAGGGCTGGCAATGGTATGAGACAGCACATCTTGGAGAAGCGATTAATCATCACTGCAATGGTTGTACAACGTTCTGAAAGAGGTAGTTCCATGATAAAATCCCCAGCCAGGTGAGTCCATGGCCTGTGGGGGACTGATAAGGGCTGTAAGAGACCTGGAGGATGCTGTCGAACCACACAGGACAAGACAAAACAAAGTCAGAAACATCATCTAAAATAGTAGACCCCCAGAATTTCCTAGATAATTTTTGCATTTTTGTTACCCCTGGATGTCCAGTTCCTAATGTGGTGTGTGCCCATTGCATGAGTTGTGGTTGAAACTGGACAGGGACAAAAATCTTATTGTGTGGAGTTTCTGCTGGGGGTTCATTTAACCTGTTTGCTTGTTCAAGCTGGTCAATAATTTCCCATCTGATGGGCAATACAAAACACTCTGAAGACAGAATGGGTTCTGGTGCTGATTTTTCAACTGGCCCACTGTACTGACGAGAGAGAGCATCAGCCTTTTTATTCTGGGACCCGGGACGATAATGCACTGTAAATGAAAAATGAGTAAAAAACAGTGCCCACCGTGCTTGTCTTGCATTAAGTCCTCTTGCGTTTTTTTTTATTATTCCAGTTTTTTGTGATCTGTGTACACAATAAAGGGGAATTTGGCTCCCTCCAGCCAATGTCTCCACTCTGTAAGTATTTGATGCTGTATTTGATAGCCAGTAGTTCCTTATTTCCTACATCATAGTTGGACTTTGCGGGTGTTAGTTTGTGTGAAAAGAAGGTGCAGGGATAGAGCTTGGGGTTTGTACCCTGGCACTGTGAAAGAACTGCACCTACCCCTACATCCAATCCATCCACTTCTACCTCAAACTGTTTTTCCAGATCAGGTTGTCGAAGGATAGGTGCTACGGTGAATAACCTCTTGAGTTCCTGAAAAGCAGTCAATTTGCTTTTTCCCTTGAGTAGTGCAGTTAGAGGGGCAGCCACTGAACTAAAACCTCTAATAAAATGGCGATAATAGTTTGCAAACCCAAGAAATCACTGGAGTTCCTTCTGTGATTGGGGTACAGACCAGTTCACTACTCCAGCTACTTTGGCATTGTCCATGTGGATACCTGCTTCACTTAGAACATAACCTAGAAAGGAGATAGATGATTTGTGAAATTCACATTTTTCTCCCTTGGCAAACAGGGAATGTTCTCTGAGTTTTTGGAGAACCCTCTTCACATGGTCAACATGTTCTTGCATACTGGCAGAAAAAATTAGTAAGTCATCAATGTACACCATAAGAAAGTCATCTATCATGTCTCTGAAAATCTCATCCATGAAAGATTGAAATACAGAAGGTGCATTCGACAATCCATATGGAAGGACCATATATTCATAATGTCCCCTGGTAGTGATGAATGCAGTTTTCCATTCATCATTTTTTCGGATTCTCACAAGGTTATAGGCACTGCATAGATCAAGTTTTGTAAAGATCTTGGCCTTTTGCAGCTTCTCCAGGGTAGGGTTAATGAGAGGTAAGGGGTAGCTGAATGTTACTGTGGCTTTGTTTAGGGCACGGTAATCAATGCAGGGTCGAAGGCCCCCATCCTTTTTCTCTATGAAAAATAATCCTGAAGATACTGGAGATACAGAAGGACTAATTATTCCAGCCTCTAATGCTTCATCTAAGTATTATTCCATAGCTTTGGTTTCCGCACGAGATAATGGGTAAGCTTTGCTCTTGGGAAGTGGTACTCCGGACAACAGTTCAATACTACAGTCCCATTGTCTGTGGGGAGGAAGTTTAGTTGGGCCAGGCTTCTTGAATACATCAGCATATAGTGAGGAATGGTAAGAGTACAGAAACTATGAGGACTTTCAGTAGATGTGGATGAACACTGTATTTGTTCCAACTTTAAACAATCATGAAAACAATTATTTCCCCACTTCACCAACTCACCAGTAGCCCAGGAAATATGAGGCTTATGTACACTTAGCCACAGGTGACCCAAAATCATTTGGTTGTTGGGAGACTTGGTAACCAGGAATGAAATTGTTTCATAATGTAAAAGTCCCACTCACAGTGCTAATGGTGCAATTAGCACCACCCCTTCATGTATGAAATTTCCTGCAGCAACTGAATCGATTAAGGCTGTGAGGTCATGGCTTTCAGCTAAAGTAACTGGCAGCGTAAGATGAGTGAGCGTAAAACCGACATGGTCAGTCCGTCTCACCTGTTCATGAGGTTTCCGTGGTGGGGAAGGGCATTGTTTGCTCAAATATCCTAATCCACCACAATTGTAGCACTGAAAAGCTCGACGAAGGGCAGTTGAGCTGGGCATACATCCGATTTGCATTGGCTCCGGCTCAGATGACCCTGCAGCTGACAAGAAAGTTTCACATGTTGAAACTTTGTGACGTTGCTGAAGATATCGGTCCACTATTATTGAAGTTTGAATGTATTTATCCAGCTCTATAATGTCCCCACGACATGGCAGTTCTTTTTGCAATTCCACCCTTAAGCCTCTACGGTAAACTGCGAGCAAAAAAGGGTCGTTCCATCCACTTCCGGCCACTAGCGTACGAAACCCCAAAGCATAATCAGCGGCACCACGTGCCCCCTGTTCGAGGTCCAGTAACAAAACCTCTTTTCCTTCGGCAGGGTGGTCAAATACCTGTTTGAAACATTCTATAAACTCCTTGGTGTTTAGGAGAGTGGAGCTTTCTTGCATCCATAACGCAGTAGCCCACTTTTTTGCCTTTCCACTCAAAAGAGAAATGTACCGGAAATGAAACCGGACCTTATCCCCTTGAGTTGGAAATTTCTCCGGGTAAGCGGAAAGGTAGAGGGTACACTGCATTAAGAATCCTCTACAGTCAGTGGGATTCCCATCGTACCTCTCTGGTATGGCAATGAGGGTAGTGTGAGTTCGTTCAAACATTGCGCTTGCAGGAGCAGCCGTTCTTGAATCGCTGCTGGAGCCGAGTCTATGGCGAAGTATTTTGTAAGGAAAAACACTAGGCTCAAGTGCAGCGTAAGAAAGTTTAATCCAAAGTCCAAAAATCCAAGTCGCAATCCGAAGCCAAAGGGTCAAAACCAGAACAAACATTCAAGAAAACCGCTCAGTATGCAATGCATGGCAAAAACAATACTTCGCATGGTTCAGCTCTTTACTTCCTTTTTTATACTCTAGAATTCAGGTGATGGTAAACACCCAGCTACCCAAGAGCTGGGACGGACTACTGGATCTGGATTTAGTCTGGTATGTGGTATGTTGGTGGGAACTCCAGACTGAATCCTTAAAATAATGACCAAAACCAGTACTGTTAGCCAATGGTGTGGGTGAAACTCATGCTACGGTTAGCCGAAAGATGTAGCCTATGTGTTTGGTCAAAATAAATTTTGTCCTACACAGATGCACACCTCAGTTCCTAAATAACATAAACAAAGATTTCTCTCCTAAAAGTACAAAACAGGGGAATGATGTGGGGATTTTTTCTCATTATATATGGTTCTGCTCTCTTATAAAAACAACCAAAAAGTTAACAATGGAACTCTGGATTTTTAAAAGAGACATTAACATGCAACATGGAGTTTTCCTGTTGGGCCTCTGTTGAAACTAACTCTGCTGGACATGCAATGTATTTGTTTTAGTGGATCAAAGATAAACCACCAACTGTTTCACAGCCATACAGCAAAGCTTTCAAAGTTCTCCCTATGGACGATCTCTCTGCTATGATTAAAGGGAACGAAAGGCTCTTTGTTGCAATATGGAAACCCGAACCGGAACATCAACTGATATTAAAAAACTGGTCCTCAGAGGGCAGCTCAGTTTCCAATGGATGCTGACCCCAAGAGATGTCTAGACTCATAAAGACCATGAGTCACTGCAGCTGATCTTATAACACTATCATTACACAGCACTGTGATCTCTACTTTTGTCTCATTTTACTGATTTTGTGAAATATTCCAAAAATGATTCAAGGTGTTTAGTTACAGTTATGGGCCTTTTTCCTTTAACCTTAGTTTGCTTGTTTATATTGTTACCTGTTTTCCTTTTTTATTGTCTTCAATACAATAAAATAGGCAAATTAAACCAACAAATTTGAATTTAAGAAAACAAAAAATTATAATTTATATGAAAAGAAAAAGAAATAGAAATAGACAAAGAAAAAAAGAAAAAAATAGAAATAGACAAAAAAATAATAATTTCAAATAATAAATAAACAAACAAATAAATAAATAAATAAAGTGCATCACTAAAGTCAATGTAGTGTATTGTTGCAGAAAGAGTAAAACTCATTTTACACTTTGTAATAATGTAAGTGAGCACTTTCAAATGGTATAAAGAGTGTACAAGCTAGATGAAATGAGCTACAGGGTTGATTATGAATATTACACTAAACGAAGCGCTCGGGGCTTTTCATACTTTGTTGCTACAAACTGAAGCAATCGGACCTCAGACATTAGCAAACGAGACAGGGACAATACCGCCAGGGTGATGTCTGCGGCCTCTTTCTGCCATAAAAGCACACATTTGATCAAAATGCTTTTAAGAGGAAAACCCAGATTCCATACTCAGCACTCAGAAGTGCAATCTGTACTTGTGAGAGGCCCAGAGACAAGAACCCTGCTGGTGTAGTCATTAGTGGTCAGACCACCAGTCATGCTTGTGCAGAGTAAGGCTATTTTTCTAACATCTAAGCACAACTCTAGGCCACATTAACTGTTTGCACTATGAAACGTGCCATTAGTGCAAGGCCTCAAGCTCATGTGACTAACCTATTGGAAAATTAATGTAGTGGTGAACAGACTCAGATTGGGAAGTTGGAGTCATTGCAAACTCTATATTATGAAAGTAGATTGCAGGAAACTTCTCAGCATCATGGAGAATCCATCCCACCCCATGCAGGCCACCCCGATTGATCACCGCAACCCAGGTGCAGAACTGAGCACTATAGGAGATCTTTTCGACCTGTGGCCTCAGGCTGCAGAAATGCTCTCCGTTCTGTTTCAGGGGCATTTAGTAACATCTATAAACTCAACATATGCACAACAACACTTTACTCCAACCAGATCCTATATGTTCTTATTATGGCCGCCTTCTTGTTTTGCCTGCTCCCCTTAGGGGTCGTCACAGCCGATCCTCTGTTTCTTCCTGTCACAAATCACTCCTGCCACTCTTCTCTGCCTGCTCGACCCCACCCCTCCTGCACCCTCTTCTTTGCCTGCTCCGTCCTGCCCTCATCTCCACCCCACCCTCTTCTCTGCCCACTGTGCCCTCTTTGTCCTCATCCTCTTCTCCACCTACTCCGCCCTCTCCTCTTCTCCACCCGCTCTGCCCTCTTCTTCTTCTCTGTCCTGCCCTCTTCTCCGCCCACTCTGCCTTGCCATCTTCTCCGCCTGTGGCCTCTTCTCTGTCCCGCCCTCTTCCCCACCCACTCCACTGACTCCACACCACCTGCACTTTTTTCTTCACCTCTCTTCTACGTTCCCAGTTACTCTGGACTGTTATTATATATAACTGTTTTACATCCAAAGCTTGTTAACTTCTGCACTTAACCTGCTACCCTCAGGCATTAAGACTCCTAAACACTCAGAGACTGTCAACACACACACACACACACACACATACACACACACACACACACACACACACACACACACACACACAAACACACACACTTTATCTTTATTATTGATATTTAACATGATACTGCTCCTTCTTCCTGCTCCTGGTGTCATGATTACATCTGCTCTTTTCTGGAACATCCCTGAATCTTTACAAAACCTGCTACTTTACACCTGGTAGGTCCAGAACTGTGCACTGGTCTCTACTGCACCATTTTCCTCTGTACCTGTCTGTCTTTGAACCATCCTGGAGCGTTTGCACATGTTTGCACACACACACACTGTATTTTATGTCCTCATATGTGTACAACCCCAAATCAGAAAAAGTTGGGAAGTTTCTAAATTTACTTTGACTTGTATTTCATTGCAGACAATATGAACACAAACTGTGTTATTTCACATTCAACAGTGCATAACATAATTAAAAGTTTCAAGGACTCTGGAGGAATTTTAGTGCGGAAAGGATGAAGGCGCAAGCCTAAGCTGAACAACCATGATCTCCGATCCCTCAGGCGGCACTGCATCAAAAATCATCATCAAGTCATTCATCTATAAGCGATATCACCACATGGGCTTAGGACGACTTTGGCAAACCTTTGTCAAGTACCACAATACATAGTTACATCCACAAATGGCAGTTAAAACTGTACTGTGCCAAAAGGAAGTCCTATGTTAACAGTGTCCAGAAGTGTCGTCGGCATCTGGGATGGACCATCACACAGTGGAAACGTGTACTGTGGTCAGATGAATCAGTATTTCAGGTTTTTTTTGGGAGAAAAGGATTATCCACACTGTTACCAGCAACAAGTCCAAAAACCAGGGTTTGTCATGGTATGGGGTTGTGTCAGTGCCCTTGGCAAAGGTAACTTGCACTTCTGTGATGGCACCATTAATCCTGAAAAGTACACAGAGATTTTGGAGCACAATACATGCTACCCTCAAGAAAACACCTTTTACAGGGACGCCCATGCATATTTCAACAAGACAATGCAAAACCACATTACAGAGTCCTGGACGCGGAGGAAGAGGGTACGGGTACTTGACTGGCCTGCCTGCAGTCCCAACCTGTCTCCAATAGAGAATGTGTGGCAACGAAGACCCCATACTGTTTGCAGGAAGAATGGGACAAAATTACACCTGAAACACTTGGTGTCTTTAGTCCCTAATCGTCTTGTAAGTGTTGTGAAAAGGAATGGCAACATTAGTGGTAATTTTATTTTGGAATGTGTTGCAGTTCTGAATGACAGGAAAGGATGTATATTTATATATGAAATGAAGTTGACCAGACAAAACATGAAATATTTTGTTTATATTGTCTGCAATGAAATACAAGTCAATGTAAATTTAGAAATCACTACTATCTTTTTTTATTTGTGTTTTCCGTACTGTCCCAACTTTTTCTGATTTGGGGTTGTAGTATTTGTGGTTCTGTGTTTTTATGTAGCACCGTGGTTCTGGAGGAACGTTGTTCTGTTTTACTGTGTACTGTGTGAACTGTATATGGATGAAATGACAAAAATTGTTTTTAACGAATGTTTCTGTTTTGTCTGCACTGAGCATATACTAGGTACAGGAAGTTTCCTCTGGATTATTAAAATTCTTTTTTTTTTTCTAAGACATTAAGCTCCCAGATGCAAAGACACATACCTCAAAAATGGGAATTGGCCAACAAATGTTTATTTTCAATCAATCAAATAAAATAAGCTCCCTATATAACTCAGTTATTCAGATATTTCGGCAGCCAGTGATCAGATCGGAGGCAGAAGATTCAGTTAAAGTGCACAGTGAGTGAAGGCAGGTGTTTTTAATGAAATGGACACTGACTGTATGTAAATGAATCATCTACACATCTGAGACACAGCTCGTCCACTGTCCCTGGAGCCCTACGCGCCTTCAGCAGTGCTGGTGTGGCTCCGCTGAAGGCGAGGGGAATTAATGAAGGCGAGCGGGACGGTGCACACGGAGACAGAGAGTGAGGAGCAGCAGGAGTCGTGGCCCTGTAAGCACACGGATGGCTTGCCTCCATGCCCGCACGCAGACAAACGGGCGTCCTTGAGATGCGTCCGTCAGTCAGCACAGCGCTCCACCGCCTCCTCCCGCCTGCTCTTCTCTCCCCCATGAATAAATCATCACCTCGGGCCCGAGTGCACATCCACTGACTTTCAATGACTGGACTCGGAGTGCTGCTTGACGGGTGCCATCACTTTCCCACCGACCCCCATACCCATCCCAGCAGGACACAAAACCGCACCTCCCACCGTAAAGTGGCTGGTTTCACTCTTTTTTCTTTAATCGACCCACTGTTCATTTCTGGAAACAGCGAAAACATAACGCCTGGCTGCACTGCTCCTGAACCATTCTGAGTTCCTGAGAAGTTCCCGGCTCTGTCTGATTTTCCCTCAAGCCACTGAGGCCTCATACACTCTTAAATACAAAAGGTTTCTTAATAGTTCTCAGCCTGGACATATGGTCCTAGGAAAGGTTTTAAGAGGTATGGAATCTTTCATTTATGTGGTTCTTTAAATTTAAAGAAGGTTTAAAGAACCAACTTCAAAAACACAAACAAACGTTTGGTCTGCCACACCTGAGTATGTTTTCACCATCCACACTGTAGTAGAATGTTCTTGTCTTTAACAAGGTTCTAGAACATCTTACCCGTTCACACACTTCAACTACGTTCTCAACCATTCTTCTAGAATTTTCACCAATCATCATGTTCATTTGGTTTATTGGTTCTTTTGCTAAATGTTCTAATGCAATGTGAATATCGTTAAGTTGGTGTATGTCGGGTTTGTGTTTGCCCGTCTTTAAACACATCATTTTAAACATTCCATTGGTACCTCAAACGATTCCAAGCACAGGGTGGGGGTGGGGGGATCACCTCTGCTGCAGAGGAAGGTGTTTAACCAGATTCTTTTACAATTAAAGCTCAATGTCCAATATTATGTGCCCGGTTAACAGAGAACAAAGTGATATGAGCCCATTACAGGATTCTTGACTCTGTTTACAAACTTTAGTTATTTTATTAAATTGAGTGAGTGTCATTGTGAACACACCACAGCACAGCACACAGTGCACCAAAATGAAATGTGATCTCTGCATTTAACCCATCTATGTAGGAGCACTGGGCAGCTGACGTGGGCAGTGCCTGGGGAGCAGTGCTTGGGCATGGTACCTTGCTCACAGGGACCTTAGTGGTACTTGTACTGGTCTAGGATGTGAACCAGTGACCTTCAGGTCACAGGGGTGACTCTCTAACCATTAAACATTACACCATTGTAAGCGATCTAATCAATCTACCTAATATTTTACTTTTGAGTCAGTAGAGAAAATGGCAACACATTAGCTTCTGAATTAATCTTCTAATCACTTTCTATTTCCACCTGCTGATGTTTTTTAATCTGTGATTGCAGTAATTAGAGTCTTTATGCTTTTCTCTGCAGCAAATACGGATTGAGGAGGGTACATCTTAATGCATGATTACAGTGCTGTAGGGATGAAGCTTGGATTTTCTGAGCCCATGAACAAAAAAATGTAGGTCCTTCATATAAAAAAATGATTTAAAAATGGTGAAGCTTGTTGGTTTACTCACTATTCTTGCCTTCACTATTCTTAATTAGAATAGTTAAGTTGCTGTGGCAACTGGGCTATCCATTAGTAAAATCTTGCACAAATAGCAACACACTCTCTGTCTCATCTGTATTTATTGAAGGAATTTTGTTGCATTCAGTCAGTCATTTAGTGTCACAAGTCATAAACAGTGTGAGTCTACAGGACTGAAAGCATTCTGTGAAAGAACTGGACAGTTCAGAGTGCCATCCGCATAGCTATAATAAGCCACCCTGATCATCGTATTTAAGAAATCTCCATATTTCAGCAGGACAAAGCTAAACCTCACACTGCAGCTATTACAAAAGCAGGGCTTCATAATAGAAGAGACCAGGTGCTGAACTGACAGTCCAGAACTTTCACCTACTGAGAACATCTGGAGCATCATGAAACAAAAAATACAACCAAGACCCAGAACTGTTGAGCAGCTAGAACCCTGTATCAGACCGGAATGAGATCTATACAATCTGCATAGCTATGATAGGCCATCCTCTATTCTAGGAGAATCTGGCAGAGAGAAGGAGGAGGCATGTACGAATTCAACAGAAGGCTGTAAGTGCCCTGGTACATCATTGGAAATCTTTGAAAAGCTGATGCACCAAGGAGAAAATGCACATGAACACAGCATCTTTAAAAGTACCATTTCAGGCTGGAAAACGATTCTGCAAATTGACAAGAGGAACAAGTGCAATGGCACCAACATCCACTGCAATTGCCTTGACTTGAGCTGAACAGCTGTATAATTTTCATAGCTGCAGACTGGATGACGGAACGGACATCCAGCTTTATCTCTTTTTCTGTCTGAACTGCAAAACTGACATCCTGCTATTATTCTGGAAAGTATCAGCTCTTCTGTGACAAAGCATCTGCTCAGATCAATAGTGTTCAGAGTGAGGCAGTAAAATCATGCTTTTGTCATGTAGCTCATTAAACAGTCCACCCGTGTAAAAAGCTGACGCCTGGACTTACACTTCTAAGGCAGCTCTTTTTGACAGGCTCAAAGGGCTCACACGCTACACACTCAGGACATTTTCTAAAGGTTTTACATTACTGTTGTACAGACCCTGTTCACAGGCAAAACTGTTAAAAGGGTGCTTCTCTGCCTTTCGTCCTTTGAGCACAGGGGGCTCCCTGGGATAAGCTCAGAAAGTGGATGGATGGTAAACAGCTCAATGAGCTTCATAAAACATCAATAAAGAAATGAAAATGTGCATAAAAAAAAACAAGCAAATGTGAAAAAATGAAAACAAAGAACAGTTACTGTAAAGGAACATGTCTAAACTCCACCAGTTTAATCTACTGTATTTAACCTCAGACGATAATGTCAATCTGTTCCACTGTACTTGGAGAGAAACAGGGAACCCACTGACTCAAAACTCACTTTTAAAAGTCATTTTGTGTCAAGCAGGGTCCGTCCTTTGACAGCCACATAGTTCTGTTTGTTTTTAGCTTCACTTAAAGTTTACTTCAGTGTTTTGTTTAATAAAAGGTTGCTCGTCTTTGGAATTCTCGTGTTTACTTCTTGCTAATCAGAACCTGACATCTAGTCTCATATCCCCCCTATCTTATCTTCACTACACTGGCTGCTGGTGGATTTCAGGATCCAGTACAAGCTCCTTCTTCTCACCACCTGGCATGGATCTGCTCCCTCAGTATGCTGCAAACCACCTGATCTATCATATCCCTTTTATTGTACAGCACTTTGTGACACTTGTTCTGTGAAAGGCTGTTAATAAACATACCTTTACTAACTTGTTGCTGGATTCCATGAATACAGATTTAAATGCATGATCGTACAGCCTCAATTCCAAAACAATTTGGGAAGCTGTATAAAATGTAAATAAATACAGAATGTGATGGTTTGCAAATCTCATTAACACAAATTTTATTCACAATAAAACATAGAACCATTTCATTTAAAATATTAGCTCACTTTGAATTTGATTAAAGTGACTGTCATTGTGAACACATTGTATTTAACCCATCTACACATGTAGCAGAGGGCAATCACTATCAACAGCACCCGTGCTACAGTGTAGCAGGACGGTACCTTGGTCACCTCAATGGTACCTGGGACAGGACTTGAACCTGCGAATATCTGTTCACAAGGGCAAGGTCCAAACCACTAGGCCTCCACTGCCCACAGACCTCTGCATTTAACCCATTTGTGTTGGAGCAGTGAGCAACTGAAGCAGGCAGCGGTATCAGACAATAATAGGAGAACATTCCTCTTCCAGAAGTCCAGCAGCTGGTTCCTCGGTTCACGGATATTTACAGACTGTGGTTAAAAGAAGAGATTATGATGTACCATGAACTTTTTGAGACGAGAAGTGAACTGAAAGTGACTATTTGTCATTGTGAACACACTCAAGCATCAGAACGAAATGTGACCTCTGCATTTAATCCATCACACGTGCACACGTGGAGCAGCGGGCAGCTACCAACATTGGGGAGTACAGTATAGTGGGATGGTACCTTGCTCACGGGTACCTCAGTACTGCCCGGGCCAGAACTTCAACCTGCGACCTTCAGGTCCCAAAGGCAGTGTCCTAACCACTAACCACCTAAACCACTTCTTAAAATGTAAAATTCACTTAGTTTAAACATGTGATATGTTCTGTGTTTTATCGTGAGATTCTAAAATCATTTCATTTTGCTTTTATTTACATTTTACACAGCGTCCCAACGTTTTTCAGAACTCGCCAACACTCGCTGCCATTCTTTTCAAACTTTCAGACACTGGGGCAACACAGTTAAAGATTCGCTTTGCCAAAAGGATCCTGCTGTTCATGAAAGAAAGCAAACACCACTACACTTCTTACACATCGCAGCTTCTTATCCCACCTGAGGGAGAACAAACTCTACAGATTTACAGCTTAACAGAGAATTCAGCATCTGCCCACTGGCTTCTACCATCAGTGTCTTTAACCAGTGGGTTCTGTGTGAAGTCTGAATCTGAATGACTGTCTGTTCTGAAAAGAGGAGCAGAAGGAGAGTTTTACTTGCACTACTATGGCACCTTTTATGTAAAGACAGCTGCAGAAATATTGGCACCTTTGGTAAAGAAGATAATCAGAATGTCTTTGTTTAAAAGATGTTTAAAATTTGACTGTGTCATGTGGCTTGGATGTATGTTTTGGATCCCTGCCCTGCTGGAGGATCTGACTATGACCCAGTTTTAGGTTTTTGGCAGAGGCAAACTAATCTTCTTTTAAAGTCTCCTGGTAAAGAGAGATCACCACCCCTGTGCTTGCATCCCCTCCGGTCTACTTCCTGAGCCCTAGGGTCTGCGTTCAGATCAGATGCTTTTAACAGTTCACGCTCTCGGTTAAGATCTAAGGCTGACCAGGCTCTCTCTGTAGCTGCCCCAAGACTCTGGAATAGTCTTCAATCTTTTATAAAGCCATCCCCACTGAAGATGCTCTTAAAATTAAAAACCGATTTATTTTCCCAGGCTTCTGAATCATTTGATTCATGGAGCTGAATCATCCACTGTCGCTCTGTCTCACAAACCTCACACGCATACACGCACACACATACCTGCATCCATAGTCATCCATACACACATCCACAGGGACCAGCCGCAGATGCTCCAGATAGTGTCTGCAGGGTCACCAGCCCAGGCCGAGCAGCCACCCCGTCAGGGGCCGGCGGCGCCCCAGAGATGCAGCTAGCTCCACCCTTGGGCCCACCGTCTAGCTCCTCTTTGGGAAGAGGATCCAAGAAGATACATAACCTATATACATATATACAGACATCAATAAATATTAGAAGAGAGAGAGAAAAAAAATGAATATTATAATATTGTGATAATGATAAAAATAATAATAATATATTTAATAATATATATAATATATTATTATTAATAATAATAATAATAACACTAATAATAATAATAATAATAATAATAATAATAATAAATCTAATAAAAATAATCTCTCCCCTTCTTTCTTTCCCTCC
>JBBPDA010022730.1:0-15697 GCA_037974385.1 Arnoldichthys spilopterus | reverse complement strand
AAAATAAAATGTATATATACTTTTAAAAGACCACTACTACTAATACATAGTTATAATAATAATAATAATAATAATAATAATAATAATATCTGTTAATATCTCCAATTTCAATCCATATATGCAGAATATTTTATGAAATTAAGAAAAGAAAGAGACTTGAGGTACAGTTCCAGCATACTATGTAATGTTGGCCTGTAGTGCTGCAGTCCTTTACAGCTTCCGATGAGCTCTGCCAAAACAAGAAACAAGGCCTCAGAGGTGCATGTGTTCCTCTCGTTGTTACCTCTTCAGGATTTCTTGAGGGATTCTTCTACCACTGTTGCCCTTGGCCTGAATATATTAAGTGCATTGGTACATTATTATAAAAAAAGCCATTTTAGTTCACAGAAATACATGTGCACACTTACAGGAGTGAGACTAAAGTTTACTAACAGAGTGAAGTGCGTGTACCTGCTAAAATATTTCTGGCTGTGCTATTATTAGGAGGGCTGACGCTGCTTTAAGGACAGGCTGAAAGTTCTCCATGACCCAGTCACTAACTAAACCCTGTAATTGGTTTTCCTGGTCATGTGCCCTACCTTTGCCCTGCCCCTTAATTATCATGTCCAGTTGTATCTGGTTTATGTTTCCGCCCCTGTCTAGGTGTGCTGTGTTTCCTGTTGGAATATAGGTTCCCGTGTTACTACAAATGGCAGTGAAACCTCCATGACCTTGTTTACCTCTGAGTGTGTACATCCAGGTTTTGTTTCCTTTCTTATTTGTGCTTAGTGCTGGTGTTTGCTTAGGTGGCATAAAATCACAGCAAGACTAACCAAACCCATTACAGAGAAAGAGAGACATAGAGGGGAAAATGTAGATTCCCTAGATAATGTATTTATGTGTATTGTGTACGTTTTATTGCCTCCACCAAGCTGAATAAAATCAGAATAAAATATTTCTGAAATATTTCTAATATACACTGTGTTCTTACTGATGAAATAAAGTGCAATACATCTATGCAAAATAAATTAAATATTATAAATAATGAAAGGCTTATTAGTTCTATTAAACTCTATAGTCTTCTATAAAAACAGGAGTCCATCAGATTGAAACACAGAGGAAATGCACGACTATTCAGAGCGTGACAGATGCTGAAGAGAAGAGAGAAGAGAGAAGAAGAGGTATGCATGGTGTCTGCTTAATTTATGTGTCTCTGTCTTTCATGAATGACAAATACATCAAATAGCTAGATTTGGCTTGGATTTTGTGTCTTTAAAAAGTATACATGTATTTTTTTTAAAGGGTTGTTTCCTGCCATTACTTTTCCCTTCTAAGTCCAGCTATAGGGTGATTACATGAGCAAACCCACAATAGCACAGCCGACACAATACAAGCCAATAGCAAATTAGGAATATGCAAAGAAAGTAATGAATAGCATAAATGGTACTGAATAGCATAAAGAAAACTGGATATTACAGACAGTACTGATTAGCACAGACAATACAGTTTAGCACAGACATTACTGAATAACAGCTGCAGTACTGAATAGCACAGATAGTAACAAATAGCACAGACAATTCTGAATAAAACAGACAATACTGAATAACACGTTCAGTAATGAATGGCAGAAAAATTGGAATTAAACATACAGTACTAAATAGCACAGACAATTCTGAATAGGGCAGATGTTCCTGAATAATACAGGCAGCACTGAAAACCATAGGTGGTACTGAATAACACAGACAGTACTGAATCACAGAGGTAGAGCACACAGCACAGAATCGCACAAATACAACAGAATTACACAGGCGGTAACGATGCTGACGAGCACTGATTAGCAAGCACAGCAGTGGGAGAACACACACTTTGACCAGCAATAGAAATAGCAAAGTTAACCCCAACCACAGGCCGACTATACAGGCAGCAGCACTAAGTAACAGTTTACCTTCAGCATTTGCCTCGTAGCCCTGTGTAAGCAAGTCTTGGCCCAGACCCGAGTCTCTATCATAAATATCAGCAGTGGAAAGGTTATATTTAGATTGATCTCTGTGTTTGTCCTATTTAGCCGCGTGACGGATGCTGCTACCGCACTAAAAGATGCTGCTTGATGGAGGAGGCTTAGCAGCATGTAGCTAACAAGCAGAAAGCAGGCGGGGGAAGCACCACAGACCATGAAATATCAGTGCTTGGTTAAAGGTTACTTCAATATAACTTTCTCTGAGCGAAAGCTCATCTTTCTGTGCCCGTGTGCATGTTTTATGATTTCGTGCTTTTACTTAATCTAAAGAGAAACAAGCATGTCGGCGTGCGCCGTAGTTCAGCAGACTGTCTTCGTTAAATGCCATGCACTGAATGTGAACACATCATATACAATATCGATAAACCATTATTAGGCCTTCATTGTCATGGCATGACACCTATCATGGTTGCAGCACGCCTGTCAAGTCCTTGTTCATGTTCACTTTATTACACGGCCATAATAAACCAACTTGTCCCTCCAGGGAAACTCTATAATTTGAATCAATACATGACCTGTGAGTATTCTTCACCGCACCAAGACCTCACTTAGCGTAGCTGCTACACTGTTAAAAGTAAAGGTTTCCAAAATGTTCTTGGCTTGCATGTTTGATAAAAACAGTTAAATTCCTTTAATTTGCATAGAAACATTGCATCCTGTGGAGGTCCCTGAGGTTTTTTGAAGGTTCTTCACACTGCAGACCATTATTAGTATCATTGGTGTCATTGGTTCTCGCTCAGCTTTGGCAGCGAGCAGTTAAGCCCAAACAATTAAACCCAGACACCTATTGTGTGTTCATGTCCAAACCTTTCTGAGATAAGACACAAGAGGATGCGACTTCAGTGCACGAAAACAATAGCTTTGTGCCGGTGGGTTCCCAGGTGGCCATTAGCAGAGACCTTTGGGGATGTAGTAAATCTCCTGGGCTGGCCTTTCTGCTGCCCACAGCAAATGGGTCATTAGAGATGACACTAATGCATGATCCTGATTAGCAGCCACATGTCTCCAAGGCCATCGAGCCGGACCATGTGACATCTGACCGCATGACATCCAGCTGCATTAGAGGTAAATGATGAGGAAAAAGACATGACCTTTTAGGACGCAGCAAATACCGACAAAAAGGAGAGGAGAAGAGAGGGAAAGAGAACAGAAGAGAAGAGAACTGCTACACAATTGCTGCACAATATGATGCTGCCTTTGATGTGGGAGAAATCCTAACCATGGATTTGCCATGATTTTTGGAACTATGGGCCTGCATGCCATTTGGAAAGGGTTTAGTTCTTTTCGTACTTCTGCCATTATATGTCACTTGTCAACGCTCAGACCTGCTGTGCAGTTGCCGCCTGATCTGTATGAGTGTAAAAGTGTGTGTAGGTGTGAGTGTGTGAATGCATATTTGTGTGTCGTTCAGGCAAATGTTCTTGGACAGGTGATGTGGGTGAATATTCCATTAAGTTGATACAGAATATCCCAATACCCCCACCCCCAGCACGCCACTGCTTAAACCTTGAGTCTGGCCTGTCAAGCCCTGGGCTGGAGTGATGGAGCGCCCCTGCCATGGTGCACTCAGCCTTGGCTTACACCCATGCTCCACAGCTGGGGATGCACCACTGGGGGGCCAATGGCCAATACAATGGAGTCCAGATGTGAGTGTGTGTGTGTGTGTGTGTGTGCACACATCCATGTGTTTAGGTGCACTACAGTAGCTCAAGATCTCTCCCCCTCATCTCAGAGCCTGGCCATTTCCACTCTCATTACACTTTGCACATTCCTTAAACATTTTTGGGTCATGGTCCAGCAAACTCAACATTCCAGATCCTTTCACCTTCAGTGGTGGAAAGAAAATGATATACTGAAAATACAAACCCCACTTTTTACAAAAGTCTGAACATTTTGCAATAAAAGCAAAAATCTGCAATTAAGAAATTCGAAGGACAGTTTATTTAACTGAAAAATGTGCAAAAAATGACTTCTGAAGTTTTGGCAGACCAACCTGATTGTATTTGGTAAAATGATATTTGGTGGAGGGAGCCATGGCCTAATGGTTAAAGAAGCCAATTTGTCACTTAAAGGTTGTTGGTTTGATTCCCTGAACCAGCAAAGACACCCATGGCTGAAGTGCCCTTGAGCAAGGCGCCTAACCGATAGTATCAGACTTCATGAGAGTCAGATGAAAACACACATTTCTCAACACAAGATTACAAAGAACTGAGGTCTTTCATCATCTACAGTGCATAATATTATGAAAAAGGATTTTTCAGAAAATTCTCAATTTAGAACAAGGCCAGAACCCACTGTTGAATGTGAAGGACTTTCGAGCCTTCAGAAGGCACTGTATGAGAAAATATTTTTTCTGTTAAAAATATAGCTA
The DNA here is from genome assembly GCA_037974385.1 of Arnoldichthys spilopterus. NCBI lineage: Eukaryota > Metazoa > Chordata > Actinopteri > Characiformes > Lepidarchidae > Arnoldichthys > Arnoldichthys spilopterus. The sequence goes on along the minus strand of JBBPDA010022730.1, from coordinate 11,330 downwards.
CGTGGCCTCAAGAGAACTTATCACTTAAACAGGCCAGGAAATTCTGAGGTCTCTAAGTGCCAGGACTTTAAAATTAGAGTATATTGGCTATATGTAAATATCACATTTAACATGATATTATGTTTTAAACATAAAATAAGTAAATTATTTTACAAAAAAACCCTTCAATACATTCTTCTAAAAGTCCCTAAAACCTTAATGAAGAAAATTTAGAGAAAGAGAAAAGAAAAAAACTTTTCCTGTTTAAATGAAGTGGAGCGTTTTTTTGTTTATGCTAAGTGTGAAATATTAATCAGTAATATTTGGCGTGGGACTGCACTGGCAGATTGACCCAGTGAGAGGCGTGTTTGGGTGGGGGTGGGGGGTCTCCATGAGAGACAGACCACAGCCTCCTGGCAGATGTAATCGTCAGAGTGATTTAGCCGCTAAGAAGACAACACACTTCTCCCCTCATTAGAGCACCATCCCTCAGGACCGATTAGAGACGCACAGAGACTCAATAACAACTTCTCTAACTCACACTGAGTTGGAAATATGAAATATGACACTTATTTAATGATTTTTCAAAAAAAGGAAAAAGAAATGGAATACCTGTATAAAATTAATAAACAGCAAGATGACATTTCGCACAGATGCTCGGAAATGACATTTATGTAATTAATGATAGGACACAGATGAGTTTTGAACAACTGATTTAACTGTGACTCAAATTTCATCACAATATATATTAGACGAGTTCCTATTGAAAAAAATAACTCTTACATCTTCTTTAATGTTTCAGAGTCCCTTGGCTCTAATGTTTGGAAGGAGGCCATTGTTACCCTGTTGTGCTATTGGTTAAGCAATTTGCATAGGCGTCTAAGACTTGCACCATCTCTATGTATGTGTCTAATTTCCAAAATTCATTTAAAGCCACTTTTTTGTCTTTTGTGTTCCAGAATATAAATTACCACTGGCAAATCAAGTTTTGCCAGGGCTGGCAGGGAGCCTCTGCAGTTTGGCATGTCCAGGGTTTTGGGGATATTTTTGTCTGTTTGTTTTTGTATCTGTTTGTCACATACAGTTGAAATTTCTTATTCAGGACGGGAATATTTGAGGAATGAATGCTGGCCCACCATGGCTACCACTATTCAGCTATTTTTAGACCAGCCACAGCCTGATCATTGATAACTTTAAGTGGTGTGAGGAGTTCCTACCTTTAATTCAACATATGCAGCTAAAGGTTTACTATTTGTCATTGTGAACACACCCTACCACACATACCTGGGCTGGGACTGATCACATGGGTAAGTCCCTAACCACTAAGCTAGCATGAAGGCTAAAGACATGGTAAATGATTGTAGAAGGCATACCCAAACACATGAAGTCACATCAACTCAAACCTGAACTGAACTTAATGTTTCTACCATATAGGTGTGATCAGAAAAGCAGCAAGCTAAGGAGGTTTGGCACGAACTCCAGAATACTCAACAATTTCCACCATGTTTCCACCATGTTTCCACCATTCCACTCTTGTACCATCAAGAGTTTTCTATCTGGTGGCATCACAACCTGCATGGAAGCTCTAATGTTCTGGACCACAAAGCTTTACAGAGAGTGCTCAGATCGGTCCAATGCATCACCAGGACTGATCTGCCAGCTATTCAGGACCTCTACAGACAGCACCGCAGGAGGAAGACAAAGCGCATCCTCTCTGATCCCAGCCATTCCCTTCATGCAGGAAGTACAGGTGCATTCAAACCCATATCAGAAGGTTCAGGGACAGGGTTTCTACCTGCAATCCATCAGGCTTCTGAACTGCTGAACATTGATCACTGATAACAAAAGTTAAATATGAGTATATAAATAAATAACTGTTACTTTAAGACTTTCTTTCTGTTCATAAGAGTGCTCATATCATAATTTCTTATATTATTTTACTATTTTTAATTTAAGTGTTTATTTTATTGTAAAATTTGAAGAGGCTCCAAGCCTTGTTGAATTGATTTGATCTTTTATTTTGGTGTCATTTTTAAGGAAATTTTTCTGTAAATATATATATATATATTTATTTTCATCATTGCTGTACACCAGAAAGTTAAAGTTCATAATTGGTTCAACTCTAAACAACGATTCCCACCCCACCCACTTTCCTGCTTAATATGCTGTCGGTGCTTTGCGTGCCACCAAAACAGCTCAGCCCTCACTGTACAAGACCTCTGAGGGTGCCCTGTGGTATCTGGCACCAGGATGTTAGCAGCAGATCCTTTAAGTCTTGTAAGTTGCAAGATGGAGTCACCACTTGAATGACTTGTCTTCTTCCCACAGTGCATCTTGGTGCCATCACTTTCCCACATAAACAGCACACTTGTACCCACCAAGCTATGTGATGTAAAAGAAACCATGGCACATTGAACCAGGCTCCCATTGATCCAGGTCTGATGTTTGCATACTCCTTGTAGATATTTTCGATAGTGGATGGGGTTTGGCATGGGTAATCTGACCAGTCTGCAGTCTTCACAAATCACTTAGGATGCCCAACACTGATTCATGGTTTTTCCCTTCGCAGAACACTGTCACTATGTACTCACCACTGCTGATCAAGAGCACTGCAGCAAGCCTTGCCTTTTTTCTTCCACCAGTCGTCTGGCCAGTAATGATTTGGCCCTTGTAAAAGTCGCTCAGATCTTTATGTCTGTCCATTTCTCTATGAATTATTTGAGAGTCAGTGTACATCATTTTGGACAAAAACTGACATGTAGAAGGTGGCATAAATAAGAATCTGCTCTTAACGACTTGCCTGATAAAATAAAGGTAAAATAATATAAAATAAAATAAAATAAATATGAAATTAAATAAAATTTTAATAAATAATAAATACATTTAAAAAAACATAAATAACCCATGAAAGTAAACAATCATGATGATCCCAAGACTAGAAATTGGAATCTTAAAAAAAGTCAGTAAATGGATGAAAAGCAGATGTCAGACCCTGGAATCGGAATCTGGATTTGTGTGTTCCAACTCCAGATACCGATTCCGGGGTCTGACATCTGATCCGGAAATCAAGTCCAGAAACGTCACCCAAGCAACAGATCAGCTTCATCTGAATATTAATTATAAATATGGAACTCACTGACTAAAACCTTGCAAAGTATTGTTTTGCCTTGGTGGACTTACTGAGCGTTATTTTTGTGTGTTCACATATTTATTGGATTTTGACATTTTGCCTGTTTTTTGCCTCTTGGATTAAACCTGGTTGTTGTTGCATTTCAGCCGAATCCCTGAACCAACAGGAACAGCCACAGCTGAAGTGACCTATAGCAAGGCACCCAACTCCCAACTGCTCCCAAGGCACTGTAGCTAAGTGGCTGCCCACTGCTCCAGGTGTGTCCCCTCACTGCTCATGATGTGCAGTAATAAGTGCAACACTGAGTGATAATTAACATTCTTTTAGTCTTAGCTCGCCAGCCATTTATGTACAAAAGTAGCCTGTTTAAACCAAAAGGTTGACAAAATCTCTCCATATGATGTGATAACAGGATCATACAACATGAGGTCATCTTGTATTCCCCAGCAGTCTGTTATATAAACTAAATAAATTAATAAATGTATTTAAAAAACTACTCATATCACCATGTGTTCCATTGGCAGTGTTAGCGTAGGAGCACATGGATAGGGATTTGGGTTTGGGACAGTTCGCACCCCGGCGGGGTTACCGTGGTGATCCGACTGGGTTGGTAATGATATCAGATGCCTCTCCTCACAACAACAGGTGTTTTGGCAGGGCCATCCTTCACTTCCACGCTGGGCCCATGACATCAGCAGCCACCACCAGTTAAATATAGACCAGCCGAGCTCGACCTCTAAAACACAGAAAAACTTTCTACAGGCTAGGAAATGCTGTTAGTCTGGAGGAGAAGGTGCACATAATTTAAACAAATGTTAGCTTGCTGGCAAAAGTAGCATACATGCAGTACAAACACATGGGCCATTCTAGAATTGGGGATACATATCATATCTCCCATATAAATCATTTGTTATTTTCCCCCCACAAGATAATCTTAATTGAATCAGTTTTGAATAATAATAGCAATTTTATTAAATTTTCACTTATTATAATGCTTGATGCATATTTCTTGTATGATGCATATTTATAATGCTTGATGTACTGTTCTTGCTGTTTGCACTGGTCAGTTTTATATATCGCACTTTACACAATTTCACATACCTCACATCATGGACAACTGCATTTAGCATTTTTAAATTTTGTTAGAAAATAGATCAGTGATATCTGATTTACAAAATTTCCTTCTAATCCCAAATGAATCCCAAATGGAAATTGGAGGGAAATACAATGTAATCCTGCATTCACTATGTGTAAAACTAAAGCAGTTGGTTGGAAACCACTGGAGAATGACTAGCTCAGCTCTTGGCAAAAGCATATATCTGGCCCTGGTTTCAGCACTCTGAGCTATAGCTCTTCGTGTTTTTCCGGGCTAGCTGTCCCAGCATCGGTTGGAGGCTGTTGCTTCCGGTCAGTGCTTTCCCTGGTGATTTAGTACAAACAAAAATTATTTCCTGAGAAGGGAGGTTGAACAGCAGAACAGTTAACATGGTAACCCACACTCACTGATGCAAAGTGATGCATCAAAAAAACAAGGTAGCGTCCCGCTACAGTGCTCCCCAGGTGCTGTTTATAGTTGCCCACTGCTCCAAGTGTAAATGCAGAGGTCAGATTTTGTAGTGGTGCACTTTTAGTAATGGGGTGTGTTCTCAATGACATATGGTCACTTTCACTTTACTATATTTAACTTTAATAAACAGTGTTAAAAACACTTTATAAAGCTTAAACTTACATGCATACAATTTTTCTCTAATTGATTTTTATTTTCCGACATAAACACATCAGCTGAGCCTTTACATTGTCTGAAACTTTCATGATGAACAGACCAGTAGAAATGCTCCAAAAATCACTTGCTCTAAAATGTTCTTCCCTTATCTTCCATTATAAGTAAGGAACGTCATTGCATTCTCCGGTATGGTTACAGTTTTGGAGATTCTTGCTTTTTCTTGGACTGGACAATATATGTGCGTAGCATTGGGCTTTAGTACTTATGACCAGTAGTTAAATAACAACACCCCAGGCAAAGCCAAGGACAAGCCCTTTTCTTTTCGAACTACAATTCTCTCACAACTCGTAAACTTTATTAACAAATCCTTTAAGTCCTGTAAGTTGCAAGGTGGGTTGAAATAGTGGATTGAAATAGTTTTTCCATCACATTCCACAAATGCTTGATCAGATTGAGATCTGGAGAATTTGGAGGCCAAGTAAACACCTTGAACTCTTTGACATGTTCCTCAAACCATTTTGGAACAATATCAGCACTGTGGCAGGGCACTTTATCCTGCTGAAAGAGGAGACTGCTATTTGGAAATACCATTACCATTAAAGGGCCATGATGCATCAGACCAGGGCACCTTCTTCCATTGCACCAGTTCAGTCCAGTTCTAATGATCACGTACCCACTGTAGGCACTTCTGGTGTTGGACCAGGGTCAGCATGGGCATTCTGACTAGTAGAGCTAGAGTAGCTCTTCTGTGGGATCAGACCAGACAGGCTTCCCAACACATATTAGTGAGCTTTGAGTGCCCATGGCCATGTCACTGGCTGTCCTTCCTTGGATTCACCTTTAGTAGTTTTGGATACTGGACCTCACAATTTGGCCCTTGTCAAAGTGGCTCAGGTCCTTACTCTCACCCATTTTTCCTGCTTCCTACACATCAACTTTGTCACTTCACTTGCTGCCTAATATATCTCATATATACCCTTGACAAGTGCCACTGTATTCACTTCACCTGTCAGTGGTTTTAATGCTGTGGCTGATTGGTGAATTATGCACATTCAAGTGCTTGTTTCTGTTTGCAAAGTTTTAAACTAAGTAAAGACACAAATCAACACAGAAATGACAAAATAGGCTATTCTAACATGATGCTGAACCCACTTTTTTCCCTTCCGACTACAAAAAGCCTTTGAATCTAAAGTCATTGCCTCTTTCTCCCCTTATCCGCCTATTTTGTTTAATTTTGTTTTTCCTTTCCTCTCTCTCTGATATTAACAGCTGGAGCATGTTGTCCTTGGTTAGCCCTCCACAGCATTAGTGCTTGGGGGGGCCATGTGGGAGTGGCAGTCTTCGTACTGAAGGTTGCTAATCCCTTCAAACATGCCGCCATGGGCTAGTCATGGGCCAGCCGTGGCCGAGGGATACAGCAGGGCCGTAATTACACTGGGCCCTCTGTCATTACAGTACATGCTGAAAAGCTGCCGTGCTAGCAATTACAGTAACCAGCCTTTAGCATGCAAAACAGCTCAGATCAGAGTGCAAAGCTGTGTCCATGAGCAGAGAAAAAGTGTTATGCGGATTCCAAAGGCTGGAGGAGAACCAGTGAATCAGCATGTGTTTATGAAGACAGTTCTGCTTCCATATATCACTGCATCGAGCCAGATCTTCTTCATTAGCTCGTTTACTTAACTGCAGAAATATTGTACATCAACTGAAATATTCAAGGAATTAAATACTGTTTGATAATTTAGCAAACTTGCTACTCTAGGGAAAGTATGCCCATGTGTGTGTGTATGTGTGTGTGTTTGTGTGTGTGTGTGTGTGTGTGTGTGTGTGTGTGATGTGTTAGTGTGTGAATTTAGACACAGCAGTTGGATGACCATATGGATCTGTTGGTGGCGCCAGGAGAGCATGCAGCTTGGAAACCTGATCAGCATCTCCCTGGTGACAGCTGGGGTCTTTACACCATCAGAACATTTGTAGACTTCTAATTTGTCATAACCACCTCCTGTGGCAAAGAAATATGCTGCAGGATGAGGTAAGATTGCCTGAATAAAAGTCCACAACAGAATGAGACACACACAGAGAGAGTATAGAAATAGCTTAGGAGAGAAAGGCAAAGCAAAAGACAGAGAGATGAAGCGGAAGTAAATCTGAATATGACACGTATTTCTCTTTTCACACTTATTTGCAGTCAGCCACAAAAGACTATGATGATGACTTTTAACTTACATGCTACTGTATATTTAGGGCATGATCCCCACTCTCAGTGGGGTGTACATTAGAGTCAAGACTCTTTTTGAAGGCTCAAAGTACCAGAACCTTTGGCACCAGAACACTGGGACTGTTGTTGACGTTGCCCATCAGGCTAGTATGGAAGGGTGCAGTGGAGTGGTTTTGTTTGTTGATTGGAGGGGGGTCATTTTATCGACAAAGGAAGTTTTGTCAAGATGGGGGATTGTGTTTCATTTTTTTCTCTTCTCATAACCAAAAGGGCAGTGAAGACCTTCATCCTCTCATCAAAATGTGGGCAGAAAGGGGAGGTGGTGTAACGAAATCAAGGAGGATTCAAATGCAGCGATTAGGTTTAATCCAGAAAAATCCAAAATCCAAACTCAGAGTCAAAGATAATAGAAAACGGTGGAACTCTTAGCAAAGCTAGTCAGGGCTAAACAATACTTTGCAATGCCCATATGGGGCTTCTTGCTTTTGAAGTCTAACACACAGGTGAACTATTAGGTAACTTTGTAACTGTGTAGGAACTGGACTTGAGTTTTGGAAAAGGATCCATGCTGTTTGGAGACTGATGGATGGATGGAATCTCCTGACTGGATCCTGTCAGATGGGGCCCTTGCATAATTTGCAGGCCCCTTCCCAACTCACCCAGTAAGGGTTTAGGGCCAACCAGCTCTGGTGCTACTTGTTTAAGAACTAGTACCAACAGAATTTATTGGTACATGAAGGCGTTCTCATCTATTTTTGCTTACCTGGCAGCTGGAGCAGACAACTTCCCTGTCAAAACATACTCACTGAGTGCTATCACATCTTTGGGCAGTCGTGGCCTAGTGGTTAGGACACTGCCTTTGGGACCTAAAGGTCGCAGGTTCGAGTCCCAGGCTGTCCCGGGCACTACTGAGGTACCCTTAAGCAAGGTACCGTCCCACTACACTGCTCCCCGGGCGCCGTTGGTGGCTGCCCGCTGCTCCACGTGTGTAAATGCAGAGGTCACATTTTGTTGTGGTGCTTGAGTGTGTTCACAATGACAAACAGTCACTTTCACTCACTTCAATAAGTGCATCATAAAGTAGAGTACATTTTATTTACAATTATTTTTTAAATTTAATTTCATAAATTTTTTGTATATTAATTCCTTAATGGCTTTTTAAAAATAATAATTACTATTATTTTGTAATAATTTTCACTATGGCACACCAGGAATCGATATTAACATTAAAACTGTATTTGCTCATATCTTCACACTTGTCAGTGAAAAATGATGACTTTATTTGATTGTACACATGATTCTGTGCAACCGTCATAGTTTGTGCAAGTGCAGAAAAGTGCACTATATTATTTCCTGTCAGCACAGCGAGTGTTAAGCTAAGCAGGTCACGTGGCTAAAGTATCAGTTTACTGCTCACAGTTGGCTGAGGCCCTGCCCGATTCCGTGCAGTATTTCATTTCACATCAGTCAAAAAGTGAAGCTAATCAGCGAGCAGGATGGCTTAGACGCTTTTGAGCGGTGACAGTTGCAGTTGTCTCTCGTGAACCTGAAAAACAGGCTAGAACTGGAGCTGCGTTGGGTCAGTTCTTGTTGTTGTGCAGTGGAAAAAGGTCCCTAGATGTCAATTAAATGGGCTTTTGGACAAAAATAAAGGATTAATCATTTAGATGTAGACATAAGAGTAGAACAGGCTTGCATAAATAAGCACCTTGGCGAAACAGTTAATGTCAGAATTTAGTCTACCAGACAAAAGAACAGTTTAGCATCCTCTAGAGAGGAAGACACACACACACACACTTCTCTAGAGAGAGACTTGGCCAATATCAGTATTTAACGAGTGGCAGTCTCAGCCAAGTAGCAGGTTTACTTCCACCCCCTTGCCACTTAGCCCTTAACACACATACACACACACATTTTCTGGCAAGAATGGCTAGAGCATGCACACTCCCTCAACAGCCTGTGGCCTGTTTAGGGATAACGTGTCTGTGAGTAAATATCAGTTTAATATTTCATGGGACAGTGTTTTCCTCCTGCCTGTAACAGCATGTTCTTGACCCTCCATTTATCTGAATGGGTCTTGTAGCTCTTCCGCTCATCAGTGAGAACACGGCTCCTTACTTCCCCCCTCCTGCCCACAAAGAGGCGTTTTCTGCATGAGGGCACTGTGCTTTCAGCATCGCTCAGAGATGCTTGGGGGGAAGAAAACGGGGATTCTGAAGTGATTATTCAGCACTGTGCTGTTGGACAGATATGTGAACAGAAGTATTTCATACAACACAGCAGATATATAGGATGACAATCACAAACATATTCATGTATCTATTGTATTTATTTGTGTGAAATATTTTTCTCTTCATATTTATAAATCATACGTTTAAATAATGTGCAATAAAATGTAAAGGTGAAGCTTGGGAAGTGCTGTTTATTCACACAGATACAGAGTCTTATTCATTTTTGCTGCATTTTTATGGTAATAATGACTTCATGCACAACAACAGCAGCAGCAATAATCAAGGTTCATAATCGCACAGTCATTTGTTCTCACTTACCAATATCTTTATGCTGGTGATTGAGCACAAACTCCGAGTACATAAACATTGGTGAATCTTATTGTCCACTACAAGTTACTGTAGTTATGTTGATGCTCGTTGTTTATAAAACCTCATATTTTTGTCATCACTGCTTCTCATTCACCAGTATCTTTCTAAAGTTTTTCTAAAAAATTTTTTTTAGAAAAAGACTACCTCAGATTTTTAAGTGATTATTCTGCACATACATGGCAACACTTGTTTAACTGTGCTTGAGTGTGCATAGTCTGTCCTTGCATTAAAACAAATTACAAAAAGAAACATTGTCAGAATTTTGGTGAAAACTGAGTTGGTTTTAAGTTAAGGTCTAAAAATGATTGGTGAATGATGCCCCCTCATATTTAAAATCACAAATAATTAATAAAAGTGTAACCAGCAGTATAAAGCTTAAGCAATTTTACAGAATATTTATAAGTGCAAAATGTTATTTGGTTTATTTGTGAACATTATTTCATTCACAGCAACAAGAATAACAGCAACAAATAAAAAATGGCCGATGTTTATATTCATACAATCACTTTTTTTCACTCATGCAAAAACTTTAACCTTGTTTTATTAAATTATTATATGTTTAAGTTACATTATTTAAAATTTTTTCCCTTTTGATCTTATGGAGACACAGTAGCAGAGACCACCACTAAGCGCTATACATTACTATTCCACAGTAAAAAAAAAAAAAAAGGAAAAACAACAACACTAAGGATGTGCATTTTGCCACTGAGAATCATTATGTGATAATTGTAACACAATTTAAAGCAGAAGCTTAAACAACTAACATTGATATTCAGCACCTTTTTAAAGATATGGAGTAAAAGTGGCATAAAACACTTAAAATTACAGAAAATTGATTTTATTTCATAACATCAACAATATTAAAGGTGCATATTGATAGAATCCCGTTTATGCCTATACCAAACACCATAAATAAATAAAAAATTGCCAAAAAGCTCAGAGATATATTTTTTTGTAATGTTGAGTTTCTTTTTAAAACTGTGGAGCAAAAGGCCTCTGAGTGGAGGAAGTAGTGACAAGTCTTCCTGTGTGTGTGTGTGTGTGTATGTGTGTTTTCAGAGGGGAAATGGCCTGAGTGTTTTTGCTGTTGTATTGCAGTAATGCTCTCTAATGCTGATGGCTGCCTCACTGCAGGCAGTCTCCCTATTCTCAGGTGGGCTCTCCCCGGGTATTTGCTGAATTAAGTGGAGAAGCTTGCCGGCAGTTTTAGCTTTATGTGCCATTACTCCAGAGACACTGCACTTTCTGCAGCGTTTTCTTCAAACTTGAGTGTAAACGGTGGACCACGGTGGACCCAAGTGGACCCAAGTCCAAATTGACCTACATTGTGATTGCAATGATGGAAAAAAGCTACTGGCTTTAAATAAATAAATAAATAAATAAATAAATAAATAAAGACACCTTCAAAAAATACACTCGAGACTTCAATTAGTCTTTGGCAGTTGTAGTTACTAGACCATAGCAAAAGTAATTTGATATTAAATATATTATTGAAAAAAATGGAGACAGTGCAGTTGAAAGTGCTCTGAACTTTTGAGCCATGAACGTTATTGCTGTCAGTACAGTCTCTACAGCTGATTTGCAAAAAGAAAAAACATCCTTTACATGCTGCTGCCCATTTATACTAAGAACTATTATTTATATTTATATTTATATTTATTTTGTTATTTTTCTTTCTTTTCT
>JBBPDA010022711.1:0-15699 GCA_037974385.1 Arnoldichthys spilopterus | reverse complement strand
TGAGGAATGATATGGCTGATCAGGGGGGTGTGGGGGCAATGGGTGTTTGAATGCATGGGTCTGATGTCACCTGTCTTTTGACCATATGCCATTCAGGGGTTTAGAGAAAATCATCAAAGTGTTCAAACAGTCATTGTTTCCCTGATGTCCCTGATTTCTCAAGCTGTGTGTCGAGAAAAAGATCCTGCCACACTCACACTTTAATTATTCTTTTTTATCCTACAACAGTTTGGTGTTTAATGGTCTAAACACAAAAGTTGTTTTCCTAACAAGGAGTTTTCTGTTCTAGCATGAATACTGACACACTTACATGTTTAAACTGTTAAACTAATATTTGTGTGAATGAGACACAACCCTGATTTCTCAAGCTGTGTGCCGAGAAAAAGTAGCAGAGCATACATTTCTCAGTTAACTAATAGCAAATGGCTCATCCCATCCAAGTGGCGAGTGGTATCGGCCATTCTAATCAGGCGTCATTACATATCTTTTCTAAAAACACTTTTTTCAAATTTAAAAACATCTTAACAAGGTCAGGACTATGTCAAGAGTGTGACACATGGTACTTCCTGATCACGGGTGTGAGCTGGTGTGATAGGTGTGAATATCAACTATTGATATGTAATGAGCAACACGTGGGTCAATGGGTACAAGACATCAGTCTTGTACAGTGTGTGAATCCTGACCCCCACGGGCCATTCACTATGCAAAGTCTTTAGACTTTTTATATTTCCCCTCTGAACAACCTTTGTTGTCACAATAGTTATTCTCTATTTACCATACAAAAAGGTTAGAGAGTTTAGAGAAAAAACAATTTATTTAATCCGGCAATAGTTTGCTGTTTAATGGTTTATACACAAAACAAAAGTTGTTTTCCTAACAATGAGTTTTCTGTTCTAGCAGGAATACTGACAGACACATGTTTAAACCAATGTTGAAATGAATAAAACATATCCCTGATTTTTCATTTTGTGTGCTTAGAAAAAGATCCTGCAACACTCATACTTTAATTATTCTTTTACGTTGTATTAACTATATTTTTAGGTATGGGTGCGCAGTGTTTTTACAGTAAAATAGAAAAGTTAAAAAAACCCCATCTAATTTACCATCAAACTGGCCATGTTAACATTATGTCCTTTAAAACCCATTTAAAACGCTAATCTGGAACAACCCTTCAAGATTGTAGAGAAGACCCCACATAATAATGATTAACTATAACAAATGCTATTATAGACAGGTTATACTGCTCTAACAAGTATAAAACATTTTTTAAATCCTTAAAAGAAAATACACAAGTAAATAAAGAATTATCATTTAGCGGACGATCTTCTCGAAGGGGGGCGTAACGTTACTGTGATATGGTGTATATCATTGGTTGTTACCATAGCACCGCCCCTTACACACCTCCATACCATGATCCTTTGCGCAGACCTATAAGAATGTCGGACTAGCATTTTCCAATAGAAAAGACTCGACCCGACGCAGAAGATTGCATCCGTTTTTGCATCAGAAATCAAACCCAGCTACCAGGACAAAATGAGTAAGTTTATAACATCTATCAGTATGTACATACTATAATGTTTTGTTTTTCCTTATTTGTGTGTGTGTGTCTCGTTAAATAGGCTTGGGTATTGTCTCGTAGGTGCCAGGAACGTCGCAATCCAGAGACCTGAAGGAGTCAATGCTTACGGTAAATGATTTTTGTTTGTTTTGTTTTGTTTTTTTCTTTCTTTTTCACTATGGTTAAACCAGATCACCAAATATTCTTATTACTGTTCAGACTCTTTTATTAATAAATATTATTTTTAACAGATTCTGAAGACGAATTTGATACCAGGGCTCCTTTGGTTAAAAGGAAACGCCGTGTGTTGGCCGAGCTTAGACCCGGACAAAGCGACGGGCCCAGGAGAAAAACTGAATGTGCAGAGTTAAAACCTGCTAAGAAAGCTAGCAAGGCAAATAGAGGTCTGAAGAGAAATCGTACAGGTCTGTATATCAGATATTTTAAATTCATCAAGCATTGTCGATGGTTTTGTACTATTATTTATATGATCTACCCTACAGGTAATGCTGGTGTAAATACGGCAAATGTATCGGATATAGAAAACACGTTGCAAGGCATTATCGGTATGTATAACATGTATAGCTGTGTGTATAAAGGTTTTGGTGCTTTATTTATTATTCCACTGTATTTTCACTTGTGACTGATACGCGTGATTGTTGGTAATTTAGGAGAATTGAAAGCGCTTGCAGGAAACGGGGACCAGACGCGTGATGCGCAGCCACAATGCTTGCAGACTGGGGCGTCCAACACGACTCTAGCGGCAAATGAAATAGGTAAAGATTACGTTTTAACAGGCATTGTAATGATACAAATGGTTACCACAGATAAACGCGTGTAACATATGTGTGTTTTTATGTATTCAGACGCTCAAGGATCGATGGTATGTAGCGGAGTGCCACAGATTTGTCACACCGCCGAGTCACAGATACCGCTGGGCTGCGAGCCGGTAGTCATCCCCCATCTGGACAGCGATCTCCTCGAACTTTGGAATATTATTTCGACCGATCAGCACACGCCGGATCAGCCCTCACTGGATGCGTCTACAACAAACATTTCTCTGACTGATTACCTATTCACGGTGGACCCGCTATTCAAACAGCTTGGCAACACAGTTACAGGAATCCAAGACCCGAAACCGGCCGACACATCCAGCGCACATGGTGAAGTACAAAGTCTATTAAACACTAACGCTGTTTGTGATACACCTCTGTATACCCAGAATCCTGTTATAGGTGACTGTTTAAGAGTTGACCGGGAGTTTAGTGAGTCTATTACAAATGAGATACGAGAGTTAAAGGTGCGTGTAGATTCAATTGATACTACACTCGCAAATTTAGTCGCTAGCCAGAACAGATTTGCTGAAGAGATTCTCAACAGACTCACACAAATATCCCACGACCACAAACGTTTAACATCTACATATTCTAACACCGACTGGGCAGGACTCACTAAGGCTATGATACTGCTTACACAACATTTAAAATAAAAAAAAATAAAAAAATAAAAAAATAAAAAAATAAAAAAAACTATATAGACTTGTTTATTTTTATTTTTTATTTTATCATTATTATTTGCATATCCAGTATTAATTATTCCATCCGCTACAACAATCAAGTACATCCCTCAACCTCTGATTAAAACCGTTGTATTTACATATAGCTATAACTATGTCCCGACCCTGTAAACGAGCACGGATTGATGACGCTAACACATCTGATGATGACGAAACAGTAGCACAAATAAACGAAAATATATGCACCGTCATCCAAAATATTGAAAGATTCGTTGATGCACAAAACATACACAACACATCGGAAACAGATGGTACGTTTAGTGAAATAATACCGGACACAGCAGCAGAGGTAAATGAAAATATACGGGCGGTCATCCAAAATATCGAAAGATTCGTTGAAGCACAAAACATACACAACGCGTCGGAAACAGATAGTACGCCTAGTGATATAATAACGTATGAGGATACGGTAGCGGAGGTAAATGAAAATATACGGACGGTCATCCAAAATATTGAAAGATTCGTTGAAGCACAAAACACGCACAACCCAGCGCATGCCGATAGTGAAGGTGAGACACACTGTGACATTTTTACAGATCATTCGCACAGCTGTGATAGCTCTGTACATCTAATTACCCCATCACCAAATTCAGAGAGCCTTACGCAGACCTCGGGCACACATGTAATGCAGACGGGTCGCGGTGCAATGTCTAGCTCTGATCTGGACACGTCGGATATAGAACGCCTGGTGACGCACGGAGGTAACGTTGGTGAATACCGCATAGTGGCTCGACCAAAATTCAACAGTCTTATGCTACATCGAACGCTTAATTTCCGGGGTGTATCAGGCAATGATATGGGGTCATACATAAGTGGTATGAATAATATGCTGAGTGAGATTGTTGAATTCTCTAGAGTGTTAGCGGGTCGTGATGGTGTTTTTTGCATATCTTTAAGAGGCAATAGTCTGTCCTCTGATGTGAATGCAATGCTGTCCGCGTCAGACAATTACTCCCTAGAACACCTTATTAACGCAATTGAAAAAGTGTTACAGAGTAATCAGCGCATCATGACCGATGACAGTCTAGAGGTTGCGGTATCCATAATGAGATGTCGCCATGGTGGCGGGCGTAGAAAAATCATTGATACGGCACACGATCAAGTTATTCGTAAGAATAGGATGCATTTATTCAGCCCCATTAATGCGACCAACAAGTTGTGTTTCGCAATCTGTCTAGCACGTCACCTGAATCCAGAAGCTAGTTTAGCAGTGTTAGAGAGGATTGCTACAGACATACAAACTAAAGCAGGGTTTGATGTGTTACACGAGGTTAGTCTGAAAGACATCTCTGTATTTGAGAGGCTGTTATGTGTTAAAATTGTGGTGTTCTATAGATCAGACAGTGGTGACTTGTTGAAATATCAGACAGGTGTGACGCCGGATGATAGAACAGCGTTCTTATACCTCCATGACGCACATTATTATGGTATACTGAATCTCAAAGCATTTTTAGGCTTTACATACGTATGTCAGTTTTGCTATGTGGGTTATACCAGCCACAGGGATCATGCCTGTAGATTCAGGTGTAACGTATGCAATTATGCTGACTGCTATAAGAACCCGGGTATGTCTAGATTCTGCAATGATTGTGGGAGATATTGCAAATCAGACCTTTGTTTTGAAAAACATAAACAACCCATTATTACAGCCCGAAATCAAATTGCCCCATCACAGTGTGATGTCACAAAATATTGTAAGGTATGTAACAGACGCTATCATGTTAGTCTAAATAAGCCCAAACCCCACAAGTGTGTTGTTGGCAGATGCGTGCACTGTGGTGAGCTTTTAACGCCCGACAACAAACATGTTTGCTATATACAACCTAAAAAACCGAAAAAAATTGACACCAAGTATATATTCTATGACTTTGAGACACGGTTTGAAGATGGGAAGCACAGTGCTAACTTTGTTTGTGCCATAACGTACGACGGTGAGGAGTTTACGGCTGAGGGTAGTGATTGTGTGGAAAAACTCTTCAAAAAGTTCAGATCTGACAGGTATACGGGTTATACATGGCTTGCGCACAATGCGGCGGGTTTTGACAACTACATACTGCTGGATCATTTTGCCCGAATCGGGGTTACGCCTAAAATCACTATGACAGGTTGTCGGGTGATTTTCATGTATGATGAGGCGTTTAAACAGCGGTACATAGACAGTTATTCATTTATACCCATGCGTTTAGCCAAAACAACAGAGGCTCTAAATCTCACAACTTCTGAGAAGGGTTACTTCCCGCACAAGTTTAACCTACACCAGAATGACAATTACTGTGGGCCCTACCCTGACAAGTCTTATTACGGTTACGATAACATGTCTGATAAGGACAGGGTTGCGTTTGATGTATGGTACAGTGTAGCTGGCCGGGGTGTTTTCAACTTTAAAAAAGAGCTTTTCAAATACGGTAGAAATGACGTGGTTCTACTTAGGGAGGCCTGTATAAAATACCGTAAAGAATTCATCGAGTGTACAGAGCTGGACCCCTTTAGCCAGACAACTCTGGCGTCGTGCTGTATGGCAGTTTACAAGGCGCATTTTCTCCCCAGAGACACACTAGCTCTCACACACAATAACGCGTATGTCGATCAGCATAAAGCGTTTTCAAACATCTCAATTGAGTGGTTAGAATTTGTCAGAGCGGATAGAGGGGTGGATGTACAGCACGCGCTGACAGGTGGTGAGGTTAATATTGGGAAATATTACCTCGATGGGTATTATGAACGAGATGGCGACAGAATCGGTTTAGAGTTTAACGGCTGTATGCATCATGGTCATACATGTCGTTATAACCCTGGTCACACGCACCCATTGTCAAAGATACCTTATAGCGTTTTAAGAAGAAGGTTTGATGACAAAGTGGAGACACTGACTAAAGCTTATGGTCTAAAAATTGAAGTCATGTGGGAGTGTGCGTGGAAAGATGCCAAGAAAAGCAATTCGGCCGTTATATCATTCATGACTACATACAAACACCCTGAGCGTTTAAAACCAAGAGAGAGTCTCTTTGGTGGTAGAACAAACGCGTACAATCTGCACTACAAGGCTAAAGATGGTGAAAGGATAAGGTATGTGGATTTCACCAGCCTATACCCATTCTGTCAGGCACGTAAAACCTACCCGATAGGTCACCCCGAGATCATTTTGAAAAACTTCGGGCCTATCCGTGAATACTATGGGTTGGTTAAAGCAACCGTGTACCCACCGCACGGTTTGCTACACCCAGTTCTACCCTACAGGTGTAATGGTAAATTAATGTTTCCGCTCTGTAGAACCTGTGCAGAGCAGGAGAATCAGACCACAACATGTGTTCACAATGATACAGAGCGTGCTCTTTCAGGTTGCTGGGTCAGCATCGAATTGTCCAGAGCTATTGACAAGGGTTATCGCGTGGCATGTATCGATGAGGTGTGGCATTTCCCCCAAAGATCAGACACGTTGTTTTCAGGTTATGTAAAGACCTTTCTACAACACAAGCAGGAGGCTAGCGGTTACCCTGGACATGTCGTGTCAGAGGATGATAAAAGAGAATACATAGATCGTTATTTCGAGAGGGAGGGGGTCAAACTGAACCCTGAGCGCATATCTGTGAATCAGGCGAGACGCAGTATTAATAAACTTCTCCTTAATTCCCTATGGGGTCGCTTTTCCATGCGTGAGAACCTTCCCACCACAGAAATGTTGAAAGATCCCGAACAGTTTGCCAGGTACATATTTGGTGATGAGTATGATGTAACACACTTCTCATTTGTCTCGGAGGATGTAGCTCTGGTCCAGTGGCGTTTTGCTGAAGGGTGTACGGGTCAGACTGCTGATATAAATGTGTTTCTCGGCGCATTCACGACCGCTCATGCGAGGTTAGAACTGTATGATGTCATGGATAAACTAGGCGACAGACTACTTTACAGCGATACCGACAGTCTAATCTTTGTTTCAAAAGATGATGACTGGGAGCCACCCCTTGGTCCGTATCTAGGCGATCTTACTGACGAGATTGATGGTGGTGACTACATTACGGAATTTTGCTCAGGCGGACCAAAGACGTACGGTTATCGAACTTTTAAGGGTAAAACCTGTATGAAGGCAAAAGGTATCACCCTGAATGCTGAAAACTCGAAAGCTGTCAGGTTAGACACACTGATTGACCTAGTTGATCACCATGTGGTGCATAGAGACAACGAACGACACATACTAGCGCGTACCGAAAACATTGTTCGCGATAAAAAACACCTAACACTGAAAAACAAAACAGTCCTTAAACGATTCAGAGTCGTGTACAACAAACGTGTGCTGCTCCCTGATTTTTCGACACTGCCGTACGGCTACTAATCATTTTTAATACGTGGATTTAATATGGGGTTGAGAGATGTTACAGGTTTCGATTTCAGGCTCCAGCATCCGTTCTCTTGCGTGATAAGCGGACCTTCCAATTCTGGTAAAACATTTTTTGTAAAGATGTTGATTGCGAATGCTGATGGTGTAATTAGTGATCAAATTGAAAATATTGTGTACATATATGACTGTTGGCAGCCTCTTTATGATGATCTGCTAAAGTTAAGGGATATCAAATTCATACAAGGAATTCCTGGGGCTCTAGATGATGACGAGCTTTTGCCCGTAAACAAAAACAATTTGTTAATTATCGACGATGTCATGAAAGATGCCAGCAGTAATGTACAGATTGAGAAAGTGTTCACACAATACGTACATCATCGCAACCTTAGCGCGGTATACTTGGTACAAAATTTATTTTCCCAGGGTAAATCTAGTCGTACAATTAGTTTAAACACAAATTATCTAATTATTTTTAAAAACCCTAGAGACAACAACCAGGTTGGTGTTATAGCTAGACAGATGTATCCTGGGAATACAAAGTATTTTATGGAATGTTTTAAAAATGCTACAGAGAAACCTTATGGGTACCTCCTAATTGATTATAAAGCCAAAACCCCTGACTCCTTTAGACTCAGAACAGATTTGCTTTCAGAGTATCCGGTCGTGTATCTTCAGAAAAGGAACTGAATATAATACGTCATGTCAGACAGAATCCGGAGAAACCTGTCACTTTTGAAACATTTACTTAAAGTTAAGCCGGTACAAAGACGTATCATTTTACAATTTGCATCGGATGAGTTAATTCTGTCGCTGTGCGAAATAGCATACAATGTACTCCACGGTATTATACCACTATCGATCCGTCAATATAAAAAACTAGAAAAGAAAAAAGCGGGTATAAAACTGATTGCTGATAAAAAGACAGGCATACCTAAAAAGAGACGTGTGATTAACCAAAAGGGTGGTTTCCTCCTACCACTCTTAAGTGTTGCCGTACCCTTTATCACAAGTCTAATAGCATCGAGACAGAATTAGAACAGATGGAGTATGCGGAGAAAATGTTTTTAGTACCCCAACGTCAGTTGGATAGGCTGAAAAACGAAGACGCCCCCGTACCTCTAAGACGGACTGTTGAAAATGAGCTAGACGCATCCATAAAAAATATTCTGAGCAGAAGCGATTTAAACCAACATGAGAAGGTTAATCGATATACGGCGTTGTTACAGAGATATTTGTCTCTGGTGAAACAGGGCGACAGCGAGACTAACATATTAACATTGCGCATGCCGGATACAGTCGTGAGACCCCCCGATGCTGATAGGCATGATGTCGATGATAGGGGTAAAATGGTTAAAGAGGTTTTAAATAATCTACCTCTACGGTGTAAAAAGAATGCGCAATACATACTAGAAAAGATGATGGAATCATCGGATGTAGCCTCATGGAATGACACTGGTGAATTTATATTTAACGGCACCACCATACAGGGTACGCATATATTTGATCTGTTAAAAAGTGTCACAGCCCCTCAGACTGTGAAACACCGTGGAAAACCGCAGGGGTGGCATGAATTTCTGAGTGCCGTAGCCATACTAAACATACCTCTATCTACAGTCCCAAACCGAGTGATTAAACAGGAAATTAAATCTTTTAAAAATGCTGGGGGGCCAGATTATAAAAACCCTACCGTTACTTTGGAATCCGCGGCCGGGGCGCACGGGTATAGAACGCCTGTCAGGGAGTCGGAACGGGCTCTATTTCCAACACCACAATTGGATGTGTCACAGTGGCTTGATTTCTTTTAAAACCTATGCTCAGGTACTGATATGGTGTTTTGTATGTTTACCATTATACATAAATAAATGGTTATATTTTCTACAATGGTATAAATAAATGTATTTATCTTTTTTTTTTTTTTTAATTTTTGTTTTTGTTTGTTTCATGTATAGTTCTTCTACATTGATACAAGTCTGTAATACGTTGCTGTGAAATATTGTCAATATGTGTGTGTGTCATGTTTGATGCAAAATAAAATGCTTTGCGATACAATACGTTCAGAGTTTGTCTTCATTTATTAAAATGCATGTAGTACATTATTCATTCTTTATAAAAAGGGTTACACTCTTGTACACATTGAACACTACGGAACATATTTGTGATACAGACACATGTTTGTAATTTCTTTACAAATAATGAAACTAAATTATCGTTTTTAACCAGATCATCAGTATATTTACACATCACTTTATCATAGGTTAGGCCTTTTGACATGTGATAGAGAAAGAAAATACAATGTTCACCACAGGTAATGGCCGAAAAATCTTGTACCTGTTTGCTTGAATAATACACATTAGTACAATTCTTTCTTAAAAACGTGTAAATACCACCCGGGAACAATTTACTATCAGGTTTGTTACCGAAACTATCGAAAAAACATCCGACACTGTCATCGTTTATGTAAACGGCGAGCCAGTGTTCTCCCGGCAAGTCTGAGCTATGTGTGTTAATTATAACACATGCTGGTAGCTCTTGTACAAAATTTTTAGGTAACTGATCGCATGCTAGAACACCCAGGAAATGGGTGTTGGCTGAAATCTTATCCATAATGGCGGTGAGTTCAACAGTGTTCATGTTCTCAGTAGTAATCCAACAGAACCTGTCTACGGTTGGATACCTCGATTATACTGTCAAATATGGCATAAACTATCAAATTAATAGTGTTTGGGAGTGGCTGTCTAAAACGGGCTTCCAGTCTAATATTTCCCGACTTAATCAGTGACAAATGCTGCCCACACTCCTCGTCTGGGGTGAGATTAAATGCGTAAAGTGTGTATCCGTTCAAAAAATCCTCTCTATTGATAGCTAGTGACCTATTTTTTAGATGCCTACCGGTGGATAGTACTAGCTGGTAGAACTCACGCACTGCAGACCCCTCAAGGTATCTGGGCTGTAAGGGTTTAGCTGGAAATTGCTGACCATCTACATACACGGCTAGGAATTCCAGGTCGTAATGCTTAAATGCAAATGGGTTCTTATCATATGCACCGGTAAACGCGTCATTATCCACCATTCCTATTACAATGGATTTGGGGAGCGTGCCTAAAAACAGATTTTCTTGATTCGAGACACGCGTCCCTGCGGGTATTGAGAAATTTTTTAGATACACCCTATCAATAGGGTATTTAGCCGTGGCAGTCATTAAGGCTTGGGCATGGGCTAGTCTGACGGGCGGTGAGACGGTGACCTTTTTAACAAACAAGGACGCTGCCACAATACGGATTTTATACGGTATAGCATCGTTTCGTACTAAACAGAATTCATCCTTTGTACGTGTAAATCTGATTTTAACGTCGACACCGTTCAACATTAACTTTTCTTGAAAAAATATATCACTATGGATTGGTGATAATAATTCTATCACACTGCTCGCGTCTGAAAACGCAGCCCGTTTTTGAAGACCCTGGTTATTACCACCCGGGTCGGTCTCATCCATATGTCCAGCTGTATCCTTATAAAAAAGTCCTGCTGAAAACACTGATTCCAAGGTTTCGCGGTCATAGTTGATCAAACACTCTATAACACTGCGGTAAGGATATGTGTTTGAGCTTTGGGCAATCAGGCGGTCTCCCAATGATACATCAACTTGGGAGAATATGGTGGCTCCGGGGTAATTTATCAAACCCACTGGAGCTCCAGCGGGTATATCTGTTCCATCCGGTCTTGTAATCTTGATCCGTGTAAACAAAAGGGTATTGTTTAAATCTATATAATCGTCCCCGTTGCCTGCGATGAAAAATTCCAAAGGCGCCGAATCGGAGAGCGCTGAAATAGGCGGTATCTCGACATACGTATTTTTATCTATAGATGTCTGCGTCATCGGTACGGTAAACAGATCCAACTCTGATTTGACACACTCTTCGGACATCCCATGAATTAATGCCATGATTAGAAAATTGTATTACGGGTTCTTTTTGCTTGAGGTCCTTTGCGCTGCTTACTCTGCGATTTCCTTTTCGACACTGGACGTTTCTTATTATTTACACTCTTTTTCAGACGACTTGTACGTCTCACGCCCGGGGGTCTTTTGACACCCCTACGTTGCATAACCAACATTCCTGCACCATCCTGTCCATTTTTGGCTGTGCTGGGACGCATGACATTACTAACCACATCGGTTACAATGTTTCTCGCTGCAGACTTTAGGTGGGGTTTTGCAATGTTGAAACCTTTTTTCAATAAAGGGATAGCCATTCGGAAAAGCCCCCTAAAAATACCACCGAGCCCTGCACCGTACATGGTTGATCCCCCGACATATCCGGGGAGTGCCCCTCCGGCTTGATTTTGATAATACGTCACATACCGTTGCGGGTCCGCGTATGGGTTAAACTGTTTCATTGTTTTAAAAACTTCTTTTCTGTTTTGTTGGTCTGAAATGGAGTTTCGCTACAACCTTACCGTACTTAAACGGAATATGTTGGTTATGATCAGACTTTACCTCTATGGCTATGTCGCTGATATGCGCTTTGGACACACGTACGTAGTGTGCTCTGTCGTATTTAATAGTGACCACATCTCTGTTTTTCCCTGTTATATGTACACATCGTAGTAGAGGTACAAAATAGTCCCCGACAAGCTGGTAGTCTATTATGTCGCTATATACAAACAGGGAATACTCTCCACCATACAGATCGACGGGGTGTGGCGCGTATGTTTTACCGTGCATCTTCGACACCGCTGCGGGGTCGTATGCGACACCATCGACAAATCCTAAAATGGTACTGAGTTTACCACGGAATGTTATAGTTGTGTTATCCAGAGCATCTATATGAATTTTGTTTACTGTCTCGTCATATCCTAGCCTTACGCCACCCACATAATATTTGTTTGTAGTTTCCTCATATTTAACTCTAACACTTTGACCAGGGGGGATTTCGACCTGTTTATTGATTTCACCGACTATAGTCTGGATAGATGGATAATACCCCCCACGTATCTTGATCTTTGTCGTACGCTGTAACACAGTATCGGTGACCATAATCACACCGTCCTTGTCACTAAATGTATCCCATGATCTAGGATACTGGAATTCGATTAGAGCAACCTCCCATGAGCCCTTCAGTATTAGAGATCTTGCTAGCTTGGTTCTGTAATTAGAAATCTCGTTGTCCGGGTAGACACTCTGAGATGAATCGCAGGGCAGCGTTATGTAAAACTCCTCATCGGCCATGATGTAGCGTTGAATGAATTATACGTGCTTTCGGGGTCTGGTTTTTAAAAAGACTAAATGTCGACAACGTTTTTTTCGGCTACCCAGCTGTTAAATTTTGAGGGCCATCCTAACCATTTCACTAGGACCATAAGTTTTTTCCCGATATTCTTTCTGTCCAAAATCTTTTCTACTTTAAATGTTTTACCCCTATCAACTGTGATCTTTTGCAGTTCTTCTTCATAAAATGATCCTTCTAATATTTCACCATCATAATCTTTCAACTTGTAGACTGGTGGTACCCGCGGAATACATTCAGATATGGTAAAAAATTCGTGTGTGAAGTTTTGTTCGTACCCCTTTGTGAATGCACCTCTCACTCTAGAAACCCGAACAATGTCACCTGTTTTGTATTTAAACGCTGCGTCTTTATCTTTCACACCACACACACCATACAGCGTGTTAAATACTGTAATTTCATTTTCTTTGGACACTTCTACAGGTCTCATCTTGATACTCCGATGATAACTGTTGTTGTAGGATGTGATTAATTCGGGTAATACATCCAGATAACGTTTGGAATTAACGGCTGTTAGATACCTCCACATTCTAGACTTGATAGTCCTGTTGAATCGTTCAACCACGCTGGCTTTTAGCTCACTCCCCGTGGCAAAATGATGAACACCGTATTTAACCAACATGTTCTGAAAGTTTTTGTTGAAAAATTCTTTTCCACGATCAGTTTGTAGCTTTTGCGGAATACGTCCTTCCTTTAGAATACTTTCAAACGCTTTAGTCACCTCGGCACCCGTCTTGTTTTTCAAAACACGTGCCCATGCATGTTTGCTGAAAACATCTATACATGTCAACATGTATTTAAAGTTTTCATTTTCCTTCGAGTACATACTCATGTCGACCAGATCTGCTTGGAACTGTTTATCTATACCATAAACCACCACTCTATTTCTCTTATAGTTAACACGTACAGGTTTGTGAAGCGTGTAGGTTTCTTCCCCAGATAGCCATTCGGTCACCTGTTTGTCTGATAGCCGTACCCCTGCATCTTTTAACAAGGCCTTTTTTAATCTTGTTTTACCACCGAATGACCCTTCGTTAGAGGGTGTGTAGTAAGCTCTTTTTAGAATGTCTGTCATGATTGAGCGCGTAAAAAACAATGATGGGTGAAAATAGGTTTCAACAGATTTAACTATTTATTTGAACAACAAAACATAGCATGTAATGAGTAGTGGACCTGATGGTAAAATACAACCATATTATAAAAAAGTAGTACAATACATTTTGTAAGATTTAACACATTTATCTTTACAGAGTCAATCTTCCTACATATCCACATCGACATCTTGTTTTTTTCCCCAAACAAATCGCTCCAACGCTTCAGAAATAATCCCGGCACACCGGCAGTCGACAAGGATTTTCTCATGGTACTCCAGTATATCTTTAATGTTACACTCAACTTCTCCATGTTGGTAAATATCTTCAACCTGTCGAACAAACGCATCCACAATACCGAGAGTCTTTTGAGGGGGATATTGCAGTTCATACACATCCAAGACCTGTGCAATTGCCTTCTGAGGACCCTCTTGGAGAAGTTTCTGTTTTATTTCCTCAAAGTGGCTTCGATAAAACCATGTCTCCGGACCATAGAGGCATGAATGTTGCCGTTGGCTAGGGTGAAACACTTCGCATCCGTAACACGTCTTCCTGAGCTTTTCATCAATGAAATGTTGCAATATGACCGTAACACACGCCTTTATAATCCTCATGACCGCTGGCGGGCAACAAACATCCAGATTGTCCCGGTTTAGCGGTGCCATAGTTGAATCAATAGCATCAACATCCTCGATGTGCGACAAACTCAGACCTCTCATTTTGTCACACAGATCGTCGACATCGGTACACGCTTCGGCCATAGCAACTTCATCCACCAGTAGATTGTATGGTACACGGGTCATGATGAATCCGGGCTGTGTTGTGTAGGTTTTCCGGGTTGGTTTTTGAATCGTTGTTGCCACGGTGTGTCTTCCAAACAGGCCTCGAATCTCGGATGTCGCTGTGTGTCTGAAATGATGGTAGCTTTCTTTAAAAAGGACGGACGCTCTCCCCCGATGTGTGACTCCCCCCATAGGTGTTGGGCGTGTCCGGAAAAAGGTTGACGCGTATCTCATCAAACTCGGAGAAATGCGGCATTCGCTCAAACATTTTGTTAATCTTAAAAAAAACTGTGTCTAAATTACCAATATCATCATGTGAATAGGTAACATTTGTGTGTTTTGCAAGTTCCTCTTGATCAACAGATGGTGCGTCTAGAAGTTGTCGTAGCTCTGGCCCTCCACTACATATGGTCAGGATGCGATTAGCAAGATCCGAGCAGTCGAAATGAAGAAAGTAACACTTTCCTGGCATGCTACTATCCCACATTATGTGGTAGTTCACATAACCGCCACTTCGTAAAAATTTTCCCCAGATACTCCCCTTAAACGTTTTCCAATCCTGATTGCAAAACGATATATGTCCTATCGTATTTGGAACACCCTCACAAGGTCGTCTGGTTGTAAACAATCTTGCACAACGAGCCTTTTTGTCAAAGATATATTCGCATACAGTCCCAGCATGATTAATCCATCGCGACCTGGTATACCACACAACATTATGAAGTCCAAACTTACTAACATGTTTTGGGTTTTTCGGTGTGTTAAGTAATGTAGGATAATCCGTCATTTTGGTCCTGAAAAGCCTTCTCCTACTCCTTGCAATCGCACCAGAACCCGTAACGAAGATGGGTTGTGACCCCCACATCGATGTACGCTGTGAAACCTGCATCGGCGTACGCTCCAAGTGCTCAATGCGATCCATTGTCTTAGACAGTTATCGTCTCAATTGTGTGACTTTTGGTGGTTTTCTCTAAACCCCTGAACGGCATATGGTCAGAAGACAGGTGACATCAGACCCATGCATTCAAACACCCATTGCCCCCACACCCCCCTGATCAGCCATATCATTCCTCA
>JBBPDA010022693.1:0-15701 GCA_037974385.1 Arnoldichthys spilopterus | reverse complement strand
GCCCGGGCCGGGACTCGAACCTGAGACCTTCAGGTCTCAAAGGCAGTGTCCTAACCACTAGGCCACCACTGCCACTTAAGGTCTTATTAAGAGTGATTATTTGTCATTGTGAACACCCCACACAGTGAACCACAACGAAATGTGACCCCTGCATTTAACCCACCCATCTAGAAGCAGTAAGCAGCTCCTTGGCAGCACCCAGGGAGCAATGCTTTGGGATGATACTTTGCTCACAGGTACCTCAGGGTACTGGTCTGGGATTTAAACTAACAACCTTCTACTCCCTAACTGTTACACCAGTTACAGTGCTTAAAAGAAAAGATGGCAAAGCAAAGTTTTTGTAGGACGCATTAGCTTTGCCAAAAGGGCACTATAGCCAAAGGGGCAGGTGCTTGAGCTACAGCTAAAGCTCTGTACGTGTTTGGTCCTGACCACTGATGAATGGGAAGTAGGTGGCTAACAAATGATGCAGAAATGTCCAACAGTCTGTAATTGTAAACTACAATATGCACTTACTAAAATTTTTTAAATGGAAATAATCTGATTATGTGAATTTAAGAAAGCTGCTCTCCCAATATTTGAAAATATTTGTTTTTCTTACGTCAGTGATTTTGTAAACAAGTTTGATCAGGTTTGACAACAGAGTTGTACCAGCTCAGTAGGCATGTAGACCTGTACTTAATGCTTGCTGTGCTGAGATGTGCAGGGTGGAGGTGGACATGAACCTAAGCAATTGTTAGTCTGAAGAACACACACCACACACTCACACAGCAGCTGACGGTCAGGTGGTAATAAGTGCTGCCCTTCGCTCTACAGATAAGAACACTACATTTTTTGTTGTTGCCCATAGCAGACTCGACCCCTCTACCTCTGTGACTCTGCATCAGTGTTGGAAGTAGCATTGTACTTTAATTACTCTGTTTTTGGCTGTAATGAGTAATTACTAATACTAATTAAATAACAATTTTTGAAATTTAAATGGCTTGTTACTTGTTACTTTTGTCTTGCAGGAAAATATTAATGTAGGATAGCCCTGTCAGAAGTGACAAACTGTCAGTATCGTTTGCAATTAGGACAATTATTATGTACATCAGGAGAATTGTAGGCTAACTGTAGCTTACAGAGCTCCCTTAAAACTTTATCTCAAGGTTCCACATTATTCCTGACTACACTGGCCAAAAAAGTAAACCGAAATATTTCCACATTTAATTTCTCTATGTAGTCGAGTTGGTTTGCAAAGTCTCTGCAATTACTACCACACAGCTGTTGAAAAATCCACTCATTTCAACTCAAAAGTGGAAATAAGGATATGCAATCCATTCAGTGCAGAGGCCCAGGCCCATGTGAGAAGTCTTGAGGCAAACTGGCACAGTATTGCTTCTTCTTCCTTTATCTGTCTGTCTTAAACAGAGTCATCCATGAAAAACGACATTTAGAAGTAACTCAAAGCTTACTTACCCTAGTAACTTAGCATTATTTATATGCAGTAATTTAATACTTTTAAAAGAAGTAAATAGTAACTGTAATTATTTCAAAGTGGAAAACGAATAGAAATTTGACATGGACACCATGTCCTTTGGACAAAAGAGAAGAGGGACCACCTGACTTGTTATCAGTGCTCAATTTAAAATCCTGCATCTCTGATGATATGGGCTGCATTAGTGCCTATTTGTATTGGAAGCTTGCAGGTCTGGAAAAGCACCATCAGTGCTGAAAGTATATAAATACAAGTTTTAGAGCAACATATGCTCATATCCAGACAACGTAAATTTCAGGGAAGGCCTTGCACTTTTCAGCAAGACAATGTGCATACTGCATCTATTTCAACAACATGGCTTCTTAGTAGAAGAGTCCAGGTCCTGAACTGGCCTGTCTGCGGTCCAGATCTTTCACCACCTGATAGCATTTGGTGCATCATTAAACAAAAAATATGACGAAGGAGACCCAGGACTGTTGAGCAGCTAGAATCCTATATCAGTCAAGAATGGTACAACATTCCTCTCCTAAAAGTCCAGCAATTGGTCTCCTCAGTTCCCAGAAGTTTACAGACTGTTGTTAAAGGAGAGAAGATTCTACACAGTGGTAAATGTGGCACCATTCAACTTGTTTTAGACTTGTGGCTGCCATCAAATTCAAAACAACCTTATTATTTTCTTAAAATGGTACATTTAGTCAGTTTAAACATTTGATATGTATTCTATGTTCTGTTGTAAATAAGATATTGGATTATGATATTTACAAATCATTGCATTCTGTTTTTATTTACATTGTACACAGCCCTCCAACTATTTTGGAATTGAGGTTGTAACTGAATAGTAAGCCTGGAGTTTAGCCCTGGAGGTTAAGATCGTAGACCTACTGCATAATACAAAAGGTTGTAAGACCATTACATAACCTTGTTTTATGCAAACCTCTTTTTTGTGCTGTAGGGACTCAGAAGCTCATGTTTCTTGCCTAGCTGGAGTAATATTAGAACGAACCCAACAATGGCTTATTCTGTTTCTGCTGATCAGGTGAACAGCCTCTATACACTGCAGCAGAAAGACTGTGTTTCTGTGGGGAGAGGCAGCATTTCACTGCAAGCCAGGTTTCACACTATCGTGTGTTCACTTCACTCTGCCCGTGGCCCCTCTCTTGCACTCTTGTCCTCTGTTCAGTCTAGGTACTGTCTCCCTGACACTACCTCTGCCAGGTTTTAATACCCACCATTCATCATTGCCCTGCCCCACCCCCATGACAGAAGAGCATGTAAAACATGATAGAGGAGCATCAATCAGAAACATGATGCCTTTGTATTACACAGATCTGAATGAAAAGAGAATGAGATCAGACAAAAAGTTAGAACCACAGTCTGGAACAGGCCTGGAATATGCACATCAATATAGAATGTGTTTGCTTATGTAAAGTTATGTTAAATTGTGTATGTGGTCAGTGCTGTGTGAAATGAAGGTCTTGAGGGTCTGGTAGTCTGGTAGAGGACAGAAAAGACCTAATTCATTAGCTCCTTATCAGGCCCTTTGTGAGCTGGGTCATGTGCAAGGGTGGTGTTGACCCCACTAACCCCTTACCTTCATAGAGTCATGTTCACAAAGCACAAGAACACACATATTATGAACATTCATTGTAACAAGTATTTTAATAAATTAAAAAAAGGTAATGTATGTAAAAACTCTTTATCTTCACAAAATCATCTTTCTTTACTGAAATGGCAGGTCAAGTATATACATTTTTTAGTGAATGACCTTTGTTGTCTAGTTGATGTATTAGAGTAAATGTAATCTAACTGATGTATGCAGCCTCACGTCTCCAAGAAAATCGACTTTCCTCTGATTGCACAGCTAACATCACAACAGATGGAAGCTTTACTAAATTTAATCAGCGAGACGAGTGCATATATTTAGAAGGCTATATGTATTATCAGGGTATGTCAAAAAATGATGTAACCAAGTATTGATTCTGGTTTCTGGTTTTATTTGTCATTTTAAATAGTTATCGAAGGCAAATCCACATGAAGAAAGCTAAGGGTTTAAGCAATATGCCATTCAAGACAAAACAGTACCATGACTATGCACACATAAGTAAGGTATCAGGCTGAATGGCAATCTGAAATTGGACTGGACCTTTTTACCTGTCCTTGGTCATGCTAATTGTGTCAAATCATTCCAAAGATTCGAAGAATCTTCTTGTTTCTCTGTAATATTTATTTGACATTTAACTGTCTGCTTCTAAACATAATATTATGGTTGACTATGTCGTCTTGTACAATTTTATATTTGTCAATAAAATCATAGTTTAATTTCCCTCCTCCTCCCACCAACCCACCTATCGTCCATCCAGTTTTCACCTCAGTGAAATGGAATCCAGGTTGCTCCCTCATGCCACCCTGATGATCCGGGCATGGTCAAGCACAGGTTTAGAGGATACTCTGTCCTTATCA
This sequence comes from Arnoldichthys spilopterus, assembly GCA_037974385.1. Classification (NCBI taxonomy): domain Eukaryota; kingdom Metazoa; phylum Chordata; class Actinopteri; order Characiformes; family Lepidarchidae; genus Arnoldichthys; species Arnoldichthys spilopterus. The sequence continues at coordinate 11,764 of JBBPDA010022693.1, read as the reverse complement.
GCTTACTGTTACTCCTTTAATATTGGGTTGTTAAAATGAAAGCAGTATTTATGGATTCACATGCAGGGTGTGGAGAACACAGAGTTTTGTGAAGATAACAAGAAGAGAAGCAAAGAAAGAAGACCACCTGGTAAAGGTGTTTTAGGAAGCAACACTGACCAGAAATACTTTGAAAGCCCATAGATGGGTTCGTCAAGGGTAAACAATGGGCTACAAGCCAAAACTCATATGCTTAATTTTCTGACTCTAACTACTCTGTTCTGAGTTTAGACCAGCTGGAGTAATTTGGAATTTTCATATTGAGTATAAATAACTTTTATTGTTGTGCTTCTGCCAAATCCCTGCCATCGACAGACTTTTGATCTGTTGTAGCTATGTTGCAAAAGCTAGGCTACACATGACAAAAGTGTGTCCTTGATAGGACTGTCCTATTAAAGCTCTTTGTTTGTATTACATCATGCAAAATGGAATGGTCTACAAAGCCTGTATTACCACTTTATCAGGGATGATTTGTAACATTTCATGGAAAACACTGTTGTGGTGAATGATAGTAACCTGGCTGGCAATACATTAATGCAGGATCTTTACATTAATACAGCTTTTTTAACTCATTTCAACTCATTCAAAGCCAGTGCATTTTATACATTGCATTCATGGTATCCCCTCTTCAGCTTCATGTGCAACGTATTATGGGCGACAGAAGAGTACTCTGCTACTGTGCTTTAAAATTTCTAGCCTGTATTCGAAGGAAACCTCTAACTGGAACAGGAACTTTGTTCCCATCTGGACCACAGCCTAGCTTTTGGAGCACAACTTGCGTTGAATGATGTTATCTGCTATACCAACCATTTCACTACGTTTTTGGAAAAAATACGCTTGCATGTGTGGGCAAGCTAAAATAGGGCACCACGTGAACAGTTGCATTTATAAGTAGAAATTAGAATTAATAGGCTAATTAGAATTTCTCTCATTTATTTGTGAATGTCACTATGAGAGAAGATCTCATGCGTAACTTAGCCAAAAGCCTGTTAAAGCTTCCCTCTGTGCACTCCTCAGGCTTTACTTCTGTTACTACAGGACAACATGGCATCATATAGAATCATGACACCCTGGCATTCATGTCCAGTGTGTCTATGCCAACCAAGTATGTCAGCACCCCTTTCAATGGCATTCTGTTTGTCCTTCAAAGCAAGCGTTCCTTCAAAACTCTCTCATCTGCCACCTGTGCCTGCCACAAAGTGAAGTGGGGCGCCAAGGACTTCAAAGAGGCGTTGATGAAGAGCAAATACAAAGGCTGATATTCTAATGTCCTCCTGTGTCATGAAGCATTTCTCAGTAGTCTGGGTGGTATTATTGCCATCATTCAGGCAATTGTCCTGTTTTTATCGCTGGTGAGTGATGATGGTCTTGCACTAAAGAAGTGCCAGGGCCTGTTTTGTCTCAGGACCCTCAGGGGATTGTGAGTGGAGGTTCGATAGAGCTTTACTTCTAAATGTACACTCATTTGGTAGTTTTGCATTAGTTGAGCCTTGGGGCAAATGCAGTTAAGGGTATGAGAGTGCTGGTAGCGTAGTACTTGACTTTATACCAGAGCTGAGAACAAGTCTATGAGTTACAAGTAGCACGTCAGTCTCAAGTGTTGAGTGTTAGGTGCCTCAACTTCCAACGATGGAGCATGTCTCCATACACCAAAAATGACCGTAAATGATGGTAATTTATTCCAGTTAATGATAGAATGTTAGTAAGATAAGATAAGATAAGAGAACCTTTATTATTCCCACAAGTGGGAAATTTGCATTGTTATGCCAGTACAAAAGGTAAGAGCAGTGATAAAGCAATAATTAAAAAAAACTATACAGCACAATAAGATTTAAAAAAAAAACTTTACAAAAAATATAAAAAGATATTAGTGAACGAAAAGACAGAAGAATAATTGCACCAAGGAAAATATTACACGGAAGAATATTGCACAGAATTTTGCACTGAATATTGAATATTGCACAGTGAAGGAATATCGCACGAGACATATTGCACATTAAGTGAACATTCCAGTTTTCAGTCCGTGATGTTTTGGATGTGTGTGCATGTTTGTGTGTGTGAGCAAACTGCAACTAGTAGTATATACAAGTATATTAAATTAACATTTAACATTAAGTTTTTGTACCTTTCAAAAATGACTAAATCCATGATATGTAGATAATCACAATGGTATAAACAAAGAGCAGTGCAACCACAGATTAAATTAAAAGTAACTTAACAAAGATACTTGAATATAATTCTGATACCTGATGATGTAATTTTAATGACATTTTGGTCCTCCTATTAGTTTGGCAGGTGACAAGAAAGAACATAGCTGCTTAGCATCTCAGCTTGCTAAGGTTACCCAGTGCTGCTCATCCTTGCAAGTAATACAAACCAGTGGTCAGTTTTAAGAACGCATTGAATTATTTACTGCAGTTATTTCTGCTGCATGCTCAGTGGTTTTGTTCTGGGCCTGGAGGTCAAACCCTGGACATTGCAGGGGAAGTAAAGTGTGTTAAGTAAGGGGAAAGATATTGATTTCTACAGCTGCTTAAAGGCGAGATAAAAGGCTGGAATTATACACTCATTTGTAGTTCATGCTTCCTATTCCCAGTTTCACTCAGTCAAAGTGTTTGATTATTCGATTAAAAAATAATTAGTATTAATGTGTCTTCTTGATGAATCAGCCGTCAGGCAATCTGCATTAAAATGCTACATGTTTTAAAGTCTCTAACTGTCTGATCTTACAGTAAGCAACAGAGCCAGATAGACAGCTGTTTACATGCCATGCAGTGTATTTACATCCTTTTAAAAGTGTGTCTTCTTTCCTGTGAAGTATTCTGGAGGCTTTTACCTATAGTACATCATTTTAAAAACTCTGTTTAATAAATTATTAAAATAAACAGTAGATTACTGAACATTAATGCCATCTCTACTGTGCACCTTTCTTTCAAGTCCTCATTATGGGCTATTGCCTTCCTCATTGTTTTATGTCCTTATCTTATGACTGCTTATGCTGCTCTGCCAGCTCATTCTGTAAGCTAGGTTCAAATGTGCTGTAAGAGCGAGCTAGAGGACACAGATGGCTTTTCATCCTGTGTGAGCAGATTAGGGGCTGCAGCACAGTGCAGCCTCATGCTGTCTGCCCTGAGTCATGAATGATTTAGCGTTTATAGACTGCCTGGTGCATGTGAGGGGCTGTTTGCTTCGGCAGAGCGTCATTGGCCCACTCCATTTACTCAAACAGGCGTGTCCACTCTGCATGTGCCTTCCACCACCTTCCATCATCAGTATGAGGAAGAAGGATGGAGTGAAAGAGTGTGTGTGTGTGTGTGTGTATGTGTGTGTGTGTGTGTGTGTGTGTGTGTGTACTAAGCAATAAAAAAGGGGGAGCTACTGCAGTCCCTGCTGCAGTGCTGCAGTCTCCCATGGTGCACCTATGCAGGTTTATGCGGGAGCATGCTCAGTTCTTTCTCTCTTTGAGATCTCCTACTGCTTGTGTCCTCTGTCTTTCTCTCATTGCCTCTGCCCATCTGTCCTGTCCACCCTCCACAGGGATACACAGGCTGGCCTGCATTGCCAGTTTTTTTTTAGCTGTCAGGCTTGCACAATGGTACTTCACTTTGTGCCTATGTTCATTATTGTCAGATCTCTTATTGCTCTTGCAATACTCTATCATACTGTTTTGCTTTCCACTTTCCACCAGAAGAGGATGGGTTCCCGTTTTGAATCTTGGTTCCTCTGAATGTTTCTTCCTTTTGCTCTTAGTGAGTGTTTCCTTGACACTGCTATGCTTGGCTAGATCACTAAGAGCTTGGGTCTGGATTTTTGTAAAGATGTGTCAGCTTTGTGACAGCCAGCATTACAGCTGTAAGGCTTGGTATATTTCCAGTGTTAGCACTGGCCAGGATCAGAGGCTGGCTGTTTCTTTCAGTAAATGACTGTACATGTGACATTAGTCAGAAATACTGAGGGAATGTAGGCTTTTCACGAACAAGACATTTTAATCCGAAAGTTCATGCTTAAATGCTTTAAAATGTGGTGTTATTGCAATGTTTCATAACAGATTGATGTGCTTGCTATTTTTGGTTACTGCATAATTCCATATGTGTATGTCTTTGCTATTATTGAAACATGTGGAAAATAGAAAAATACTTCTATACATATGTCTGATACTTTATGCACCCAAGCATCTGCTTTATGGTGGAGAACCACATCCAACACTGAAAAAACCAGAGGGCAGAAGAAACATCATGACTTTAAGACATAAACAACAGAGGAAACCAAAAGAGGGTAATCCACGTTGTAAAACAAGGGCATATTTGCATAAACCCCTTAACTGTGGTAAGCTGAACACACAATACGTTGTGTTAAAAGCACATTAGAATCTGGAATGCTGAATATTTGGATGAAAACCAACACCAGGAACTGATGCAAAATCAAGCTCCTCCCTAAAGGCACCAATCATATACATAGAGAGTGTAGATATAATGCATGTGCTAATCCATGGTCACAAACATCTAATAAACATTAAAGAATACATAGGCAATTGAGCCGAATATCAACCAGAGAAGCATTGAGAGTGAAAGGGCAGATCACAGCCTTGTTTTCTTTCTGCCTCTCCCCACTTTCGCTAATTTACCTGCCTCTGGAAACCTGCTGTTCATGCCTGGACCTTTCATTCTGTGCTACCTTCACTCCTCTAATTGCATTAAAATTTAATGGCACTGTGAAAGAGAAAGTGACACAGCCAACCACCAACTACTCACTCCTCCCCATGGCCTCTACACCTGCTGACTGTGGTTCTCTCTTCTACAGCTTTCTCTTATACACTGAAAACCTTCTGCTACTGCAGTGGTAATGACATGAGATAGGGCAGCTGGACACCAGTGCATGTTTTAAAAAGACAAAACACAATATAAAGACAAAACACAGTTCAGCCATAGAATTAAACATGAGCACTAATAGAAATATCAGAGGCAAGACTATGGGCAAAATCAAGAGCAAGCGAAGGAGGACATAGAGGACTAACCAGATACTGGAAAGATATGGCAGAATAACTGGATCAGGACATGCCAGAGACTTTACACAGAGTGGCACAAAGTAACAGTCTAACAGTGCTGTGTGACCTGGGCGACCTGGCTTGGACCAGAGCTTGGATGCAGACCAATGTCATGTGACAGAGTCTTTAGGCATGACAGATAATCTGCCTGAATACAGGATGTGAGTTAAAGAAGGCTGTGGTTAGATTAGAATATAGATAGAATATTAGATCCCTTAAAGATTACACACGTTTAATAATTATAATAACCCTCAACCCTAAAATATTTTCCCCCAGCTGTTACAAAACCACATGTTGTAATTGTAACACAGCAAGATGTCGTAAACACTGACAGACCCTCAGACTTGTAGATTTCTTATTATTGCAATCAAATTTAGGTTTGGCTTGTTGCTTTAGGTTGCTAACCTAAGTTGGTAAAATTATCTTAGTACTTGCTTCTGCCACCATTGTCACTCACCTTCACATTTGTAGCTATGTGCAGTTTCTTTATTTAACAAGTGCTGTCTATCAGCTAGCTGGCCAGGACTAGAACTAGAGGCTAGAACTAGAAGTTAGAGTAAATTTTGCTGGAGAATTTTTTTTTTTTTTACTGAAAGTAATCTAATATTGTGGTAGTATTGCTAGATCTTAATGTGTATTAATTGTCTGTCCATTCAAGCACACACCTGCATTTATAATATTAGTACAGTCACCTTGGGGAAAAGCCAGAACCCAGTAGATGTAGCAAACTGGGTAAATTAGTCACCCAGACATGGGTAAATATGATTCAAGATTCATGAGTTTATTCATCATGTTCACAGTAGAACAAGCAGTTACACTGTCCAATGAAATTCTTACTTTGCTAGTCTTTGCCAAAAAAGAGAACACTAACATACCTATAATAACCTACTGAGTAATAATACTATGTACAGATTACAGATCCACAGAATGGATAGTATCGGGTAGTGGGTGCAGTGTTAATAAAGTGCAATGTGCATTATTGTAGTATGTGAGTGTGGCAGTGCATTTAAACAAAAAGACACAAGCTGCATTGTACATTATTGTGAGCCGCAGCTAAATGGCAGTAACACTTAATTAACATTTAACATTGTAATAAAGTTAAAAGTCACCAAGACCACTAGTCTTACAATGTGCATCACTGTAAACAATGGACAGGTCAACAGCAAATGTGGGTCATTTGTACAGGTTTTAAAAGTCATCGCAGGCAGCTGAGAACAGAATAATGCTAATTAAGACAATTGATGATAAATGGACTAGAGGTGTTCTTCGTATGTGGAATCCTTTATGCATTGGCAAACACTGGCTGCACACAGATATACGTTCCTGAACATTATCTAGCAGTTTTGGAATGGCACACTGCTTTGTGTTTGCATAACTTTTAAAATCGGTTAAATTTTTACCTATGATTTCTTCTAAATTGTTCAAAATAGCAAAGTAGAGACATTTTACTAATAAATGTAAGTAAAAGTAGGCCTACTATAATTTAATTATCGCAAAAGAGTATATTATTGCTCAAAAGTACTCAAATACTTGTATCAATAGTGGCTGTAATTCAACCCTTTCCTCTGGAAATCACTTCACCCCTCTTCTCTCCCTCTCTGCCATTACACTCTCACCACTGGGATTTTTACAGCCAGTACAACTCACACAATGGCAAGCGGAAGATAGCACTAGCCTCACAGCTGTAGATCATGCAGACAGGAGCTACAGCCTGTGAAAGATAAAACAACAGAGGAAAACAGTAAGTCACTGTCATCTCTTTATATACCAGAGAAGCTTCTTCATGTTAAATGAGCAAAAACACCACAGACAATACAAAGAGTAGAGTTCTTTCAGAACAGCTGCTATATATAATCAGACCATAAATCTGGCCAGGTGTAGCAGAATGGATTTGGAAACTGTATAAGAGGGAGCTGTATGAGACTGCAGCAGAGGCTGCACTGCCACTCTCATTTATTCATGAAGCCCAGTTTAGAGCTCAGCAGCAGCAGCACACTGGATATGAAAACCTCTCTGCATCCTCACATCACACACAGAGGTCATGCGCGGCCAGTCAGAAAATCACGCACACACACATGCAGCAGCCCTCGCTTCTGCTTGGCTTTCCGAGTCAAACCTCAGTGTTGTTTTATCTGGACTGATTTTGAATATCAGTACATACCACCTTCCTAATATTGTGCAGGTTCCCTCACATTTCTGCCCGTCTACAGTTTGGTAAAGATTATATGGAGAAGCCAGAAGAGTGGACAGATGAGACAAAAATGGAACGTTTTTGAATAGAAATGATAGATGGATGAAGGAAAACACTGTATTCCAACATAAAAAAAAAAGTATCCCCTTTATGAAACATGGGGATGATAGTATCATGGTTTGGACCTATGTTTCTGCATCTGGGCCAAGGCAGCATGTCATCATTGATGGAACATTGAATTCTAAATTATACCAGATAAAGGGAAATGTCAGGACATCTGTCCATGAGCTAAATCTGAGGAGTAAATAGGACATGCAGGCCTAGAAAACAGCCCTAATCACACCAGTTGTTTTAACAGAGAATGGAAATAGGATAAAGTTCCTCCAAGCAGATCAGCGGAATTATCAAAAGTAACTAGAAACAGTTAGTTGCAGTTATTGCTGCACAATGCACAAGGGAATCACCTCCAGACACTAAAGGCAGAGGTTTGCATTCTTTTGCCACTTCCAGATATGTAATATTAAATGATTTTCCTCATCCTTTATCTCATTTGTTTGATTGGGATTTTTGGACATGCAAAGATCTGAGGAATTTTTCAAATGCCACTGTATCTCTAGGGCTGCACTGTGTATTAATTTTAAAAAATGAGGCTGAATTCCCATTTCAGAAAGCCATGTTAATGTTGGGACACTTTCTGTCATTAATACACTGAATGCCCAGAATTTTCCAGACATTAGTACAGTTAAAACTTAAAGTTTACCCATTGCTGATTGAATTAAGCAGTGGTGGCCTACTGGTTAGGACATTGCCCTTGGGACCTGAAGGTGCAAGGTTCAAGTCCCAGCCTGAGCATCACTGAGGTACCCTTGAGCAAGGTACCACCCAATGCACTGCTGTTGATAGCTGCCTGCTGCTCCACATGTGCACGTGTGATGGGTTAAATGTAGAGGTCAGATTTCGTTGTGGTGCTTGAATGTGTTCACAATGACAAATAATCACTTTCAATTACACACAAAGTGCACAATTTCCATAGATAAGCTTTTCCAATAGTGCAGGACACTCTGCAGGACCAAGACCTGAACCTAAGTTTACCATGCCTATTGCCAAGCCTTGGCTAAAAGGAGTAGAGTGATGGAGCTCTATCCTAATGCACTGTGATGTGCTTGTGATCCAGAACTATTCGTATGACATTGGTATCTGCCCTAAACAATGCTGGTGACTGAATGAAACAAAAATGTAATAGTAATGTTCCAATATCTAGTGTAAAGCCTTCCCAGAAAAGAAGAGGCTGTTTCTTCAGCAAAAGGGGCACAAACTCCATATTCACCCCCTTGATTTCTGAAGAAACATTGGATGAGCAAACGTCTGCAAACCTTATAAATGTAGTGTATACTTCATCGCCTTGTTCAGCAGACGCTAAAGTTCTCAGAGTTCAGTGCCTGGAAGGGGAATTTTTTTTTGTTTCCACTCCTTTGTACTGATGATTTTCTTTCTCCTGGCTGAGAGGGTTGTGTGCCCGGGGTCTTGCTGTGGCCCCTCTCTCTTCCAAGGCCTTGTTGCCAGGCGACCTGCTGCCTATGGCCATGCCTGCATTGAACAAGCTGTCAGTCTCCTTTTTTAAAAGCTGCCCTGTTACCGCAGCTACAAGCGTGGTACCTTCATCACCGCCATTCAGAACTTCACAGCTTCATAGAACACCGGATCTGCACCTCATCCTAGCGCCATGGCACGTACTCCGTATTTAAGTGAAGTGTGTTACGATCAGTGAACCACATATCGTTTTTGTTTTGTGCACCTTTGGGTTGGTTCTGTTGCCAAATCTGTTGTCAAATGCAGTTTTTATGTCTTTATACAACTTTTCTTAAGCTCTTCTACTCTAAAGACATGATTACAGGTCCAGACTTTCACCCTCATTCTCATTTTCACTCACATAACTACAGTACATATGAGTTTTAATTGGGTTGATGAACCAAAAATCATACCAGATAATAAGCCTTAAAGGAATAAGGAAAACGCAGAGTGGTGCAGTGGTTAACGCTGTCACCTCTCAGCAAGAAGGTTCTGGGTTTGACCCCCGGGTAGGCCACGGGTGCCTTTCTGTGCGAAGTTTGCAAGCTCTCCCTGTGTTCGCGTGGCCCTGTGATGAGTTGGCCTCCTGTCCTGGGTGAACCCCGCCTTGAGCCCGTGGTCAGCTGGGATTGGCTCTAGCTTCCCCATGACCTGGAGACAAAAGAAGCAGTTTAGAAAATGGATGGATGGGAAGGAAGGAAACTGAATTGTCTTTGTTTTTTGGAAATGAATTTGATGTAGTATGTAAACACTGTACACAAATTCAGAACATACCATTCACTCTCCAGCCCTTATGAACCATATATGAATATTTCTTGAAAGCCTGTTTACATGCCAATGGCAGTGAGAAAATTAAATGCTCTGACAACAAAAAGAAAAAAATATATTTTTTGTGACAGGGCTGCACCTGTATACTTAGTCAGGCAGACACGTTAGGGAAAGCTAGCGAGCCAGTTGCGCAATGGCAGAGAAACTTCCTCATTCACCAAAGAGAAACAGGACTACAGAAAGCTATGATAGAAGGCCATTCTTAGGGAGCATGGACTTTTTAAACAGAAAACACTTTTCAAACAATTTTAATATATCTTTCCTAAAAGCACGCTAACTAAAACAACCTCTATAATTTTAAGGGATAAAGAGAGGGACCATATATATTTTTCTGCATTTGGACCAATACAACCAAATCAAAGTCACATGGAATGAAATCCTTTTGCATGAGCTGTAGACCTCAGTTAAACGTATAAAAATGTAGGATAAGTGAATAATAAGCCTAGAGATTAAGGGGTCATGGGATTTGTGCAGAAACACACCATTTCACTGTGGTTTGTTTACAATTAAATATTCTTCGTGGGTAAATATTTCACAGCAGTTGTGATGAGACATAAGAAGACCTTGGTGAGATTATGCTCTGTGGCAAACATGCTATGACAGGTAGCCAGTGGGCCGATTAAATATCACCAGCCTCCCTCCTGCTGTCCAGCTCTTGTGCTGACCCCACTGCCTGCTGCTCTTCTCCTGCATCAGTCACCCAGGCAGACTCTACCTCCTGTTTGTTTGTTTTTTTTGCTGTGGGAGCTGATTAAAGACTGCACAGCAAATTTAATGGCACTGCAATGACAGCCGTTCTGTGGAACAGAAATCAAAAATCAGCTGAAGAACAAACAAACAGATGGGGCTACTGCAACAAGGGCAGTCGTGCAGCAACCCAGCAGAGGAAAGCCTGAACAATGCTGTTTTTATTCAGCTGGTGAAGGTTGCCTGTTCTCTCTGGTCAGGGCTATAAGTTTGCGCACTTACATAAATGTCAAGGCTTGTGTAAGGAAGAACAGAGCTCTAGATGATTTATTGTTTATTTAATGCACACACACTACCCATTCAAGCAAAACAGCAATGGAAACCTCCTGTATGATGTAAGTCCTTATGAAGCATATATGAATATTTCTTGAAACCCTGTTTACATGCCGATGGCAGTGAGAAAATGAAATGCTCTTACAACAAAAACAAAAAAATATATTATTTGTGACAGGGCTGTTAATGCGCTCACACTACCCATTCAAGCAAAACAGCAATGGAAACCTCCTGTATGATGTAAGGGATTGAATTTGATCTAATTTTATATATTTAATACAACTATATATATATATATATACATATATATATATGAATTTTTATATGTAGTTTTACTGTGTCTTGGATGAATATGAATAGCAATACGAATCTGATGCATTTTAATGTAACTGGCTATTTTGGATACCTTTGGTGTGTTGCAGTAAGTCCATATTCAACATTTGTAGGAGAAACATCCTGACAACAAGAGCCATTTCTTTTGCTAGTTTAATGGCTAATAGTTTGATGCATAGCAGCAGATACTGAACCAGTATTTGTACTGAATTGTTATCCATGGATTATGTCAGACAGACGGGTTTTATTTACATGGTAATTTATATTCCACCAACGCCATGAGTTTGTGTTCAGAAACTTAAAAGAAAGAAGGAGGTAAGAAAGAATCACATACATACAAAGTCTGTTTAACAGGGTAAAACTTAAATTGATGGTAAAATATATTATTGCATTTGTGCGACATGATTTAAAACAATTGTACAATTTCATAGTGAATCATGTTATTAGTTACTTGATGAATGACATTCTGCATCACCAGGTTTGTTTGCATTTTTGAAATTTTTCTGCCTAAACATTACCTTGCTATTACCTAGGTGATTAGGACGACCTTCCCTCTCCCCCATCAGCCACATCAGCTCAGTGGTGGCCTAGTGGTTAAGATGCCGAATCCCAGCCCGGGCACTACTGAGGTACCCTTGAGCAAGGTACCGTCCCACCTCACTGCTCCCCGGGCGCTGTTGTTAGCTGCCCGCTGCTCCACGTGTGCACGTGTGATGGGTTAAATGCAGAGGTCACATTTC
>JBBPDA010022606.1:0-15706 GCA_037974385.1 Arnoldichthys spilopterus | reverse complement strand
CACACACAGTACTGTGGAGTCTTAGTCCCCTATGTTAATAGTTTGAAGCCATTTATCTGAGCAGTGAGTTTCTTTCGGCAGCAAAAACACAAGTGAACATTAAAACCAATGCAAACTAACAGGAAAGCAGTCAAACGAATGAGGATTTGTAGGTAAATAGCAGTTGATGGTGTGTGAGGTGGTTAGTAGACACAGGTTTGGCTCCAGATTTCTGCTCTATGCCTCCAGCCACTGCATGGATGTGTGTGAAGCTCCATCAGGACCTGATTTATTCTAATGAAGGACTGATTGAGCCCAAACCAGTGACTTGAAGGAAACTACAAGTAATACTGGGTGTCCACCAGGAGAACACTGGGAATGGTCAAGCAAAACACACTGATACAAACACACCAAACAATGCTGTTTACTGTTTTACAGTTATTAGTGTTTATTCTGATATTAGTGTTTTAAACAAACACCCACTGTCCTAATAAACATCTGTTAATGATCATTTTCTCAGGTGTCTAAGACCTTTGCACAGTATTGTATGTATAACGGCACAAAACAGAGCATTGTTTTGTCTGTTTGTAAAAATTAAATAGGATTCGTATGGCTGCAATCTTTAGTTTCAAAAAATAATTTAAAATTTTTTTTATTTCTGATGCTGGTGAGCGTTACAGGCTTTATTCGTCTCTCACTTCTGTGCACAACATTTGTGCATCCAGTTTTACTACCTGCCCCCTAACTAAGTCCAGAATGTGGCAGGTAATCAAACCACATGGACCCATAATGTGTCAACATAATAGACACACTCAAATCCACGGTGCCCTATGTCCTTCAGGCTGGGCACACATGCAAAGCCTGTGGTCAATTCTTATCAAATGATCCCCCCCAAGGACTTATTGCAATTATTATGCCTCTCAAGTCAGTGCACAGAGATTAAATAAGCATGCCTTTACTCAGCCTTAACAATGATGCAGGAATAAAGCCCTTTTCAAAAGCCAAGTGTCAAGCAGCAACACTATACATATAGCACAAGTTCATCAATTGATTAATGACATGCGTGTGTTCTCCTCAGGCAGATCATATATGTTCCATGTAAAGAATTTGAACAGCTTTGCCTTGTAATGCAAAACCGAGTGCAGGCTCATGATTCTCACTTGTTCCTGGATTAAAGCAGTTTAAGCTGTCCTTCAACCATTAAATCCATGGCTTTATGAGTGGACTGAAAACAACAATAGAAGGATACAATGAAACGGACAAGCACTCAAATGCTTATAATTGAAGACCCCACACACACACACACACACACACACACCATTACTCTAGTTGCTGTTGTTCATGTATAGCAACATACGTGTTAGTGTTTGTGAGACAAGACAAAAAACAGGTACTAGTGTCACTTGAGGCTTGTAGCTTTATAAATGATACACTACAGATTTAGTCAGTGAACAAAGTAAATATTTTTTGTGAAGAATAATCACGCCATTGGAAATGCCTCAAGACTTAAGACTTAACCTTGTAACCCCCCCTTACAACACTATTGTTCAACAACAGTCTGTGAAAAACAGATCATCTGCCCCATATCACACAACAAATGTTCATATGAGTGTTAAATGTTTAATACGACAGTGGACATTCATACATTATTGAGCTGGAAATACGTTTACCATTATTTTATCTAAAAAGCAAGTGTGTTTAACATGAAAACATTAACAATACTTATAAATACACAAACACATTCAAATGTAGTGTATTGTGTGCAGCAAAATTAGTACATTAGCATATTAGTAACAGTTTAAAAAAAATTTAAAATGCAACTGTAAAATGGCAATAATAAATCGGCAGCCATTTACCCAGTGCACTGACACTGCGCTTCACAAAATATAAATAATATATATGTATATATTTTTATATATATATAAATTATATATATAATTAAAAGTTAGTTGCTGTAAAATACCACGTTTTTACGTTTCAGCTGTCTCTCTCAAAGTACACCATTTATATAGCAGCCTGCTGTATTAATTCAGTAGACTGCTGCAGTGTTTCACGTGTAAATGTACAGAAATTCTTTACAAAGGCTATTAGAATAATGTTAGAACACCACAGCTCTGGTAGTTTACTCAGTGCACTTCAGGTATTGTATGGACTTGTTACAGTTTCAGGTATTGGATGTGAAGCCTACATTGATTTCCTTATGGAGGTTCACGATATATTAACAGACTAAAAAACACATTATAGTGCTTATTTCCTTTTTTGTATTAACAAATAAATGCTTAGTACCCGGATAAATAGCTACACATGTTTTCTCACATGCTTATGACATTTGCACAGTATTATAAGTCTTTGCATAAATTCACATTCAGTTAAAGCATTTTTTTGACCTTAGCTTTTCTCCTTTTTTAATTTATCTTGTTCTCACATTTTCCTATTGTTGAATATTTAAAAACAGTCTTGAGTACTTGTGTGGTGTGTTTAGTTTTTTTTTGTTCAATTGTGTATTTATTTTGTATATATGTGTGTGTGTGTTAATATATATATATACACACACACACACACACACATATACATATATATACATACAAATACATATGTGTGTGTGTGTGTGTGTGTTCTCCCAAAAACAAATTCCTTGTGTGTGTAAAATTGTAAAATTCTTGGAGAAATAAACCATATTCTGATTCTTGACTTGCCGAAATATGAAACCTAAATAAAAAATGTATGTACACAAAGTTGCAGAGTTCAAGTTGTTATAGAAGTCAAGGGCCAGTAGTTAAAGCCTGAAACACCCCCATTTCAGCGGATTGTGAAAATATGTAAATTTAATGCTTTTCTGAACTGCAGATTACAAGGGGATTTTTTTGTACGGGGTATTATAAGAGGGTCCGATCCAAATGCTCCCCAGAGTCTCTGCTTGTGTAACAGCAGGAGAAAACAAGTGAGGGAGAGCTTTGTAAGAGAGAGAAAACCCCACTACGTAGCGCTAATACAGAACATCCTATTGAATGTTGCCCAAGTGTGGCAGCACAGCAACAGATTACAAGAAGTTATGGCCTTACTTGAAACAAGAATTTAAAGCTATTTTGCATTGAAGAAGCAAGACGCTGCCTACTCAAAACTATAACGATCTGCATGGGAACAGACGCTTTAGAGGCATAGCACTTTGCTCCGTGGTCCTATTGATGAATAAAGGTCTTGTTTCCAACGAACAGTTTTAAACCGTAAATAGTCCAGGCTTTTTTAAACTGGTGTGTACTGTACTGCAATACAATGTATATAGAACATTCACTGTTTAAAACACACTTACAATAGAAGCCAGAGGGCAGCTGTGAAATTCCATTAGTAAAGGTTTTGTGTGAAGCACATTTTTCAAAACTTTTTATTTCATTAATTCTTCAGTCAAAATATTTTTCAATTAAGGTGTAAATCTTTCAAACGAATTCTTTTAGAGATTAATTTGTGGTAATATTTTTAAACATTGTCTTTTTTGAAGAATACTAACTGAACCTTTGTCAATTTTTCATCAAGTGTTTTTCCAGGGTTGAAAAAATTCATTAACTTTCATAAGAAAAGGTTTCGTAAGACATTCTCATGTCTCTCTCATCATTGCAGCTGTATTATTACAGTCTCATGTTTGTTTGAAATATGTAACAATAAAAATCTAATTCAAAACTACATTTATTTGCAGAATACTGCAACTGCCTAAATAATTCGACAGTCAAGTCAGTGGGTTTTCAGTCTGCTAAGTACAGGGGATCACACTGAAATTAATGTCTGTGTTGAGTGCGTTTGAGAATTCCTTAAGCACACATGCATTATATTCATATAGGAATTTTATTACTAATTAAGTAAGACCACCAGACACTAGAAATACTTTTTAATTAATGAAACACACGTTTGCAGATTTACTTTACTAGGAAAACACATGGTTAGAGAATGGTACTCCCCTGAGAAACAGGCTTATATGGAGTAGGACTGTCTAGTCATGCTTATGTCAATATTGACTTGTCATTCTTTCCTGAGAGGGCTCCACTATTTCAGCTTTGAGAGTTTTGTGCAACAAAGATGTTTAATCCTCAGTGAAATAGGGCTACCAAAAGAAAGAAGAGCAGAAGATCTGGGCACCAAAACAACAAAGTTCATAACCTTAATAATAATTCTACAACAACTTTTGATACACAGGCAATAACATGTGATTATATACTATGGTGCATAACTAGCTCAGTTTAGCAGACTGAGCCATTTTATGAAAACTTGTCAATACGCAGCCTGCGGCCAGGGTTCCCTGCTGTGTTACACTGGAGCGGGGAGCCACCTGCTGGGGATGGAGGCCAGGGAAAACCTGTGTTTTGGAAGATATTCACTTCTTCATATCTGAGAATAAGTTTCGGCATGCATGTCTCCAGACACTGGAGTGAGAAAAATGGACGAAACACTTGAAAAGTTTGCTTTAGAAGCCAGAGACGTCTAAAAGCGTGTTACAGAAGCAGCATTTACGATCCTTCACAACAAGTTAATCTCATTAGGCCACACAGTCATGTATTTACAAGAGTGCAAACACATGCAGGAAATACGATCATCTCTGCTTGTTTATCCTTGTCTCATTGGCTCCTATCTAGAATTCTAGGAAAGTCTGAAACCTTGCCAGATTAATCTCGGTTTTACATCCAGTAGAGTTCAAGGATGTTCCGAAGCTCATTCATCTCTGGCTCACCTGTGCTAATACCTCTGTGTCCAACTCTCAGCTCGTGCTGCCCAATATTAACTAATATTTTCTAAAGATTAACAAATGATCATTTCAAAAGTTTCCAACATCCCTTCAATGGACATGAAATCAAGCCTTAGTCTTATGACTGAAACGCACTCTTATTACCATGAGTCCATGACACAGACTGAACTAAAAACAGCAAAAACTGCAAAAAGTGAAGTAAAGTGACGTGAAAGTGACTATTTGTCATTGTAAACACAATCAAATTCCACAAATAATTGTGACTTCTGCATTTAACCCAGCACACGTGCACACATGGAGCAGCGGGCAGCAACCAACAGTGCCCGGAGAGCAGTGTAGCAGGACAGTTCAACAGCTCAAGGGTACCTCAGTAGTGCCCGTGCTGGGACTTGAACCTGCAATCTTCAGTTCACAGGGACAAGATCCTAAACACGAGGCCACCACTGCCTACAAAAAGTTCTGCTGTACAAAAAAAGAAACAGACAGATAAAGGCAGTAAAATCAAAATGCAAAAAAAAAAAAAAATTAAAAACTCAACTGCAAAATTCAGCACAGAGGTCAATACTGCTTTTCTACTGAGCTGAAGAAAGAAAGAAAGAAAGACAGAAAGAAAGTAAGTAAGTTGTAGTATATAAACAAGAAGAAAGGAAAACAAGAAGACAGGGACAAGGAGGAGGATAAAAGCCAAAAACATAAAAGGAAATGAATCACGAGAAGACAGAAAGAAAGAACGAACGAATTCCATACAGATGCTGAACTATGATCTGCTGACACTATGATCTACTGTTTCCTCAGAATGAAAAGCCTATTTTTTGTGATGCACCTCTGTGGGATTTGCGGGCCGATGCCACAATCCAGTACAAAAGCATTTTTAATATAAACGACTTTCATAATTGTATAATAATATATAATAATAGCCCTGTAAGCCTATAAGCCTGAAAATTAAGTCAAAATTAAGTCATACATTAAACACCAGTCGAAACACCTGTCCAATGTTGATATTTTAAACAAATATGTGCAGATATTGATATGACTGGGATATCATCCTGCAGAAGACAGCGATGTTTTCTCTACTACTCTAACAGTCGGTCTTACTGTCAGAAATGGTCTGTCCTGGGTGGTGTTCTGCTTTTCTCATCCATACCATCCTGTCTTAGAGAGAGCCTTCGCACTGCGCATGCGCACCTTTCGTTGTATGGAGGATTGTATCGGCTCCTCGTAATCGAGCATAACACCTACAGGTACAACTACAGCAATCTTAACCAAAGCGCTGAGCGCCTGGCAATCAACTGGTTAACAGCCGCTGAGTTACATTTTAGTCACTCTGCCATTTAAGGGAGAAGAAAAATGCATAGTGACTGTAGGAATAATGAAGAGTTGGCGGTAAATATATTGCGAAGGGTGAAATATCGCGAGAGAACGCGCGAGCTCGTGTCAAGTGCTCACACGAGTTATTGCTCCAGGTTTTATCGAGGCTGCTCTCCTGATGGTCCAACAGCATCTGCGGATGGAAATGCGTCCGCGAGATTTGGCAGTAAGGGCTGGAAAGTAGAATTCATAAAGCTCCAAGCACTTTAGCCGCACATTATTACCATATATGAGTGCAAGATTGGCCGAAAGGAAGTGGCTCTTGTGTGTTGTGGAAAAAATGCGCAAGAAGTTCCCGTATGTAATAATGAGCGTGATTTAGCCAGGCGCGTGCTCAGCTAACCCTGGCCTGCTGTTGTAATGAAAGTCTTGTGCTTTTGTGTTTGTATTTATTGCGCCGCTTAAGGACTAAATGAATATAAACCGTGAAGTGAACGTGACAAGAATGAAAGATCTGTTCCAAGGCAAAAGGCCCCGTCCGAACACAGCCCGCCGAGTTCTGCTCAGAGCTGAGAGAGAGAAGTGCGTCACGAGCAGTGAATATGGATGAGGCCGAATATTAGCCTAGCACTTACTAGCCGTCCAAAAACACATGTAGATTTTAAAAGCCATTTCATCAAATTGAAAATGCAAATGCTCTCTAGATTCTCTGGGCGTGTGTGTGTGCGTCCCTACAGCTGGCCTGCAAATGAAGCACTTTAAAGAACGTTAATTCAGCATATTAGCAGAAAAGGCTGCATGTTTCCGCTAACAGGAATGCTTTCAGACTACACTGGGAGAGATGAAATATTTTGGGATGACCTTGTAGCGTAAACTCTGCGCTGCCATCCCAAGAAGCTCAAATAAATTGGTAAAATTAATCAAAAAGTTTTTTTTGTTTTTGTTAAGTAGATCTTTTTTTATTTTTTATGCTGTCACAGAATTTTCTTTTCCCACGTGAAAAGCCTCCCCAAAACGTTCCACCAACAATAAAAGCTTTATGTCCAAAGACTAACATGCAAAAGAAATGATGTAAGTTTGCGGAGAGCTCTACAGCACCAAGCACCAGTTATCAGGAGCTTTCTGGACCACACGACTTCCGTAAAGCGGTTGAATGCGGGGTTTTGTATTTTAAAAAAACGCCCGTGAAGGTCAAAGGGCAGGAGGTCACACCCAGCCAAACGGACTCGTTTCGGATTCGTTTCTGGCTAGACAAACGAAATATTCTGTAAGTGGCTGAGTTTAAGTTTTAAGTGGCAGCTGAAATAAAACCTGGCAGCCGAAATTTGGCTTCGGACCATAGTTAGCTATGTAAAAAAAACCAAAAAACAATAAACAAATAATATAGGCGGTTCAACACTCCTTTAAACATTGAATAATTGTTTTAATACGTTGATCAAAATCGAATTTTAATTTTACAATTAAAATTACAATTTACATTTTACAATTTAATTTTTACTAAAATTATAGGCTGAAATTCGAGTCATCCTTATTGGAGGATATTTCTTTATATCGACTTTGTTTTCTGCTAGTCAGATGGTATGTAGTTTAAACACTGTGAAATGCCTTCTTAGCTTTATTATTAGGGTCGTTCAGTCGGAGATTGTACGAACGGGCTGTGGGGATGAAGGGGAACGCTCTATGAAGTTAGCCGTTTCAGCACCCGGGACAGCGATGTTAGCTACGAAACCGATTTTAACCGTGAGCCCAAAAAACGATTTTCGTTAGCCAATCAGTACGTGGGCCAATTAGTACTACCAGCGCCACCACGCGGGAAAAACCGGTCCCAACCCCAAATAGCACGATCCTGCTGGCCTATGAATGTGCGGTTGTCTTTGTTTGAACGTAAAAGGTGAAAATACATTTTTCATCTTGTAACAAGTTCGTCGTTCACGCCAGTTGCGCGTCCTGCGAGGTCGGAGCCTAGAAGAAAGTTCTGCTTATGTAAAGGCCCTTAATTTAAGTAGTTACGCAAAACATGACCAACACGGAGGAGTTGATCAAGTTTATTCGGTTAATTATTCGGATTATTATTGCAAGTGTGAAATGGTTGGAGGAGCCAGATATAAGCAGTAAACGATTCAAAACGGATTAAGAGGAACTGGTTTTTACACCAAACCGCACCCAAATATTAATATCTCTAAAGAATAAAGAATAAAACTGAGCAGTAGAATTAAAAATTAATGTAACATCGGAGTGGCTTTGTTTGTACACACAACTAAAGGAAGGTGTGAAAGTTGAGCAACATTTCTCTTTATTTTTAAATGAAATTACATGTAGTTATTATGCTGCCCATGAACATCATATCTGCCCAACAACTGTTACCAATTTTTAAAAAGCTTTAAAAAATGCCACTGCATTCGGTTAAACAGAGGCTCTGATTTTATTTACTGATATGTGTTCATCACGCACTGATCTTAATTATTATTTCTTTAATCCTACTTTTATTTATTGGGACGTGATTTTATTCGTCATTTTACGGCTTACTTTCCTTTTCAGGCTAGTTATATCTTTGTAAAGCAATCGACCTCTGTGTATGATGCTCTAGAATCAACTTGCTTCTTTGCCTCGCCTCATTTTTCGCCATTTAACAAAAATACGACCCACCAACCGTGGCTCACCGGGGGGGTAGTGATCGCTAGTTTTTTACCAATCACACAGCGTGTTCCGCACGGTGCATTTGCAGCCCCACACTCTGTCGCTTCTCTTCATCACTTTCTTACACATTTTTTTTGTTTTATCTCTGACCACTGCTTAAAACCGGCGAAAATACATTTAGAACAGTTCTTCGTTACACGCTGCTCCCACAGCATCGTATCTCCCTCCGAGAAAACCCTCGTCGCTTTTCTCACTTGACTTGTGCGCGTTTTTAGACAGGAATATGAACGGCGCCCTCGATCCCAGCGCCCTGCTTTTCTCGGTGGAAATACCATTAGGGCCACTTCAGACAAACACCTTTACACCTTTCCCCCCCTTTGTCTGCCTCAATAGACACCTTCCACCATCCATCACACTGGCTCCATATGTGTTCAACTTCTCCCCACACTCTTCTTGTTTTTCTGACACCAGCTTCCTCAACAGTACATTATTGATGCGCGCGCACTGTCTGCTATTTTTATTTATTGATGCTTCAAAAGTAATTCATTCATTAATATGCCTATATGCTGGCAAATAATATATAACGGTTTTCAATTATTGAGTGATCTGACCTTTATCGCCCTATAATCACAGTGTCTGAGCTGCTGAAAGTCCTGAATATTTATATATTTATGCAGAGAGAAAAACAAACACCGTCTATTGGCGTTGTTTAACGCAGGCTAGTTATCAAAACTGTGCCCGTAGCTGCGAAATCTCGCGATAAAATATGAACAGTGCAGCTAAAAAGGCTCATTACATCACTTTCAGACCGCGAGCAGTGAGACCCAGGAGGATAAATGATCGCCCGCTCTTTAGTACGCGCACCGCCAGCCAATCACAACAGTTTCCTCCTTTACGTTAATCGGGGAGTCGTAAACACTGCCCAACAGGACACACAGTGCGTGCGCTCGTCGCACACGAGAGCCTGTGCACCAGGCAGCCCGGCAGTCCGGATACACAGGCCCAGAGCGGAGGGAGAGGGCTCAGTCTCAGCTCCACGCGGACAGTCATGACGCTCACGGGCGTTTCACTGGATCTGACTCACTTCAGGTCAGGTCGGGGTGAAGCGCTGTTAAATCAGCCCCGCGCGCGCGGGATCATCATTTTATTTGCTCTAAGAGGATTCTTACTTTTTACCCCCCCCCCCCCAGACACACACACAGACACACATACACACACGTACACACCACTAGAGAGAAAGAGCTGCGTGGCAATTATAACAACATATACTATTATTAAACACAGGGAGAAGAAGAGGGGAAAGGAAAAGAAGAAAAAGATAAGAAAGAGGATGAAGGGATAAAGGCCACAAAGAAAGAAAGAGAGTGGAAGAAAATGAATGAAATTAAAAAAAACACACAGAAAGGTAAAAAATGACAGACAGATATTAAGATAAAAAGAAAGATAAAGAAAAGAAAGAAAGAGTGGGACAAAGATACAAAAGAAACAAAGAAAAGGATAGATAGCTCGATAAACGAAAAGATGTCTAGATAAAAGATAAAATAAACAATAGAAATAAAGTTAGAAAGAAAAAAGAAAGGAAGAAAAAAAAGACAGAAAACTAAAGAAAGAAGAAGGGAAGAAAGAAAACTAGAAAAAAAAGAAAAAGATAGCTAGAGAGAAAGAAAGAGGGAGTAAGGGGGTGAGTGTGTAGTGTATACTGAATAAACACACAGTGGTAAACGAGGATGTGATGTGTGCTGAGCTTTAATCTCGGGTTTTTTGTCCCTCGCGCTCGTTAGGGAACGTCATCTCTCGCTCACCTGAGTCTCGGACAGGTTGAGCTGCCGGGCCAGTTCGGTTCGCTCGCGCCCCACCACGTACTGACAGCGCTGGAACTCCAGCTCGAGCCGGTACAGCTGCTCGGCGGTGAAGGAGGTGCGCGTGCGCTTGGGCCGGTCCAGGTCCAGTCCTTTGGGCAGCACGATCTCACGGATGGTGCCTTTAGCGTCTGCGGAGGAGGAAAAACACATGGACGATTAAACAAACGAACACACGAGAGGAGAAAACACGGGAAAGCGCGCGCGTGCCACATTAGAGCGGCTCAGGTGTAATTTCACAGTGAGATCCGGAGCTTCAGTGTCTAATCAGACACAAGGCCCAGAGAGGGATCATGACCAACACCAACAACTGATTTCCTACAGGTTTCAGAGTCTGGGACTAAAACTAACACTAAACTAATGAAAATGAACGAATAACAACAATTCCAGGAAAATAAAATAAACCAAAAAAGCATTAACAGAAAAACAGAAAAAAACACAAGTAAAAAAGCTAATAAATAAACAGGCTAAGAATAAAAATAAACAGAATAAAATAAAAATAATAAAAACGAAATAACAGGAACATAAAAAGCAACAAAAATGCCAGGAAATAAAAAATGTTAATGAATCGATAAATAGATTAAGAATTAATAAATAACAATACAAACATTATTAAAAAATAATAATATAGACGGTAAAACCTGATCTTATAATAAATAATAAAAAAATATTGCTTTTTTATTTTTAAATTTCGGTGCATTTTTATTTTTAAAAAAAGACAAACGAAGGTCTTAAATGAATGCATGTGAATTTAAGCTAGAATCTTGACAGGTGGGCTACAGAGCGGTGGTCTCAAGATATGTCTATTAAAAGAAGAAATGGAAAAGAACAAGTTGTCATTTTTCAGACGTTTCGCCGCGGCACTTTAGCCCACGGGTAGCGGAACAGCCCTCACCGCTGCTCGTCCTGCCAGTGATGGGGGTCTATGTGCGTCCTGTGAGCTGCAGAGCGCGTCGTACACTTTCTGCGCATGCGCAGCACCAACACTGACGCTCAAGTTACAAAAACAGTAAAGACGCTTGGGGGGGGGGACACAGTAGTAACGCAGGGGGTCCTCTTATCACCGGTGGTATACAGCTGTAGCATTAGCTTCATCGTCTAATTTTTTTAGGCCAAGTATACAAGCGCGCGCTCGCACACACACAGGAGCTGCACGCGCATTAGAACAGTAAAGCAGAGAAGCAAAGCAGTGAAATCTGCTCATCAGCTGCTCCTCAGTAAGTGAACGATGATCAGTAAAGTGTCTGCACTGACAGTGGAGCTACTTCTGCAAAGTAAAGGCGAGAGCTCCACCTCCCTGTAGAGCCCCCCTCCCAACCCAGTACCAACACACACACACACATACACACACACAAACACACACACACACACACACACATTTTTACAATAACGTTAATATTACATTGTTTCTTTACAGCAGAATGTGCTCGAGACTGGGGTGTGCAGTGCAGTGTACATATTTTTTAAAAACGACTCCCCAAAACTCTGCTGAAGTGGCTCTGACGCAGACGTGCTGACCCCTGAGTGACCCCAGTTTAGTTTTAAACACACACACACACACACTGTGGCTTTGCTTGGGGTTGGGATAATGATAGAAATCGTGGTAATAACGTGATGGCCCAACAACAAAAAATTCCCAAAATGCCCCCCAGTACGGGCAGAGAGACCACTCACTGCTACTATTGCAGTCTTTTAACTTCCGGGCCCCCCACACCAACACCCACCATGCTGCTAACATTTTACAAGCAATAGGACACATGTTTACATCGAGCAAAAGACACCAGCGCTCGCCCTCGACCTCGCGGTGTTCGCCAGTGAGAAAATTATTAGTTTTAGATTTTTAATCGTGTTTTCGTCCTCGTGTGTTTGGCTGCACATTTTAGAAAAGGTTCGGGGTATTTTGGGGGGTTATTACATGCCTAACCCGTTTATATCCTACATACAATAATCAATATTTCAGCAAAAATATGCTTTAAGGTCAACGGGCGCACACTGCGACTGAACGACCAATACAATGGTTTTATATCCGTTTTATTTTAAATATGTATAATTTAATAACATGCGTGAATAACACTGGACACAGCTAAGTACGTGCACGTGCTAAAACCATCTAAATGACATATACAAATTATTCCTCAGTCCAAACTATACCCTGCATTTAATGTAGCTTTAATTACAGAACTATATCAGCTAGTAAAACATACACACTGGTGAAATCACATCACCAGCCTATAAACACAGCTATAAGAGGATACAGCGATCTTTACTTACTGATTTCAACTTTTACACGAAATCTGTTCATTAATATTAATATTAAGCTCCTTGGTTGGGAAAACATGTTTCAAACGCGTAATTACTGTGAAAATATCACTAGCAGTAAAGTCTGCATGCGATACTTTGTCTAATGTGTGCAAGAAATTCCAAAAACATATAAACTCGTTTTTAGGAAATAAATCGCTGTTGTCGGTGTATTTTAGAGGCGCTCTCTCTGCTCAGTAATGGCTCTGGGTTTATTATTGTTGGATGTGGTTCATTCAGGATCACACACACACACACACACACTCGTGTGTCCATGAGCAGTGTTTGTGTGCTGTCATTATACTTGAACACAGCTTTTCCCATTCAGCCCATTTTTCACACCACATTTCTCTCTCGCTTTAGTGAAATTTCTCTTTTATTTTACTGCGCGTCTCTGTTGTGCGCGCGCCTGTTTTTATATAATTACAGCGGGATTTGGCTTTTAAAACATGCACGTGCCGAATTAACACTTACACTGCGCATTCACGGTCCAGTTGGAAGCAAAAAAAACCCGGAAGATATTAATTCAACATTTTGAATATTTTTGCTTTTAACTGTTTTGGTTTTTTTGCGCGACTGAGCGTGTTAAAATATTAATGGAGCTTAGAGTTTTTTAGTCATAAAGTCCAGGCATTATCGGCTGTTTATGTGCGTTGTTATAGTGATGAGGCTGCTGGGTGTATTATTTAGAAACACACATTTCTATCACACACCTACACAAACTAATGTTACACTGTAAGGACTAGAGGAATAATCTTCTGACATTACAAATATTACTGTGAGTTTATTAAGAGATTGCTAGATAATTATTTTTCTGTATTTTTTTTTTACATTTTGTCATTTGTAGTAACATTTAGCAGTGGTTTTGCTGTGCAGTGGAAAATATTAGGGAAACAGTAAATAGGAAAACAGTAAAACTACATATAATAACATTATAATCTTATAAAATCAGGTTATAAACATATTGCCAGGTTTTAATTAACACCCAACAGATTTTTTTGGCACATCTGATTTTTTTAAATAAAATTTAAACGTATTAGGTCCATTATATTATATATATTTTTAAAAATTATTATTATTATTTACAGCCAAGCATTCGTGCATTTATCACCCCCTTCCCTCATTTACACACCCAAACCCACTCACCTCTGACTAAAATCCTCCTGCAGTAGTCCGGGTCCACTCCTAAAACTTTATCGTGTCCGTCCTCGCTGGAGGAGGTCGGGGTAGACGCCGAGGTGCCCGGAGTGTCGGCCGAGCTCTGGGCCGGCGATCGGCTTCCCAGCTCGGGCCGACTCTTACACTCCCTGGCCCGGTCCCGGCACACTGAACTGGGTGCGCAGTGGTTTCGCTCTTCGGCGACCCCATCGCCCATACTCGTGGCTTGATCAAACATGTAAGAAACTGGAGGCTGCTGCTGGTGGTGGTTCAGTTTTTTTTACTCTCTATTTCAGCGTATACCACAACTGTTTAGACTTTTTTTCCTAATACAAATGCTGGGGGGAACTTGCCCCACCTCCCAAAATGTGTGTGAGCGAGAGGGTGGGAGAGAGAGACAGAGCACAAGTGCAGTCAGAGTCCAGCCACAGAGAGCAGCGACGGAGCCCAACTAGAGCCCTTGGCTCTCGGCATGGTCCGCGGTCCAGCCTCCCCGCACAGCTGTGGACGGACGAACGACGGGTATTAGGGTGCAGGTAGAGGTGGAGGGTGGAGGAAGAGGGTGGGGGTCCCCCTCTGGACGAGCCCTCCTCAGCTACAGACACACACGCACACACTCCCACAGCAAGAAAAATGCATCGCCTATTGTAGGCTACATTGAGTTTTCCAGGCACTGGGAGGTGCTTCACTGCGTTAACCACGTAAGAGGGGGGGAAGGAAAAAACAAGAGTGAAAGACGGCTGTGCTCCTCGCTCCAGTCAGCAAAAGCGTTTAACATGCACCAGCTGTGTAGTTGTTCCCCCTGCTCCACTTTATTCACCCCTGCACGGCGCAGTTCTCGCGGCGGCGCTAAAGCTCTCGGCCGGGCTAAATTTCAGGGGCAGCTATACGCCGGCGCTCGTGAGTGCTTAGCTAGCTAGCATAGCTAGCTATTATTATATCATCATTGTTATTTCGCTCTGGATTTGGACCGGGGATGCTCCAAATTGATAAAAAAATATATATATGTGTGTTTTCTCTGTTGGGGTGACTTCAAATCGCGTCCATTGCTCTGTACAAGGGACAGCGTAGACGCAAACCTGGCGGCAGGATGCGGTTTAAAAATGACCGTCGGTCGCCGCGTCATTTCCGGTGTGCGGAGCCCGGGCGCTCATTGGCGAAGCGAGTGGAGTAAAAGGAGGAGCGCAAACGGATTAGGGGTGTCAGCACGCCGGGGAAACCCGGATTAGGGGCTGGATTCTTTTTAATCCGGCAAAACTCTGCGGCACCGACAACTTCAAGCGTCCCGTTTTTCCCCCCTACATCTTCAGCAAAGTTCATGCCACGCGTTTCCCCCTCACAGTTCATACACGCCGTGCCCTAAAACCATCCACGCGAGTGAAGGGAGCTGCTGACACGCGTGTAATCGCGCGCACCTACCCGCGTGTATGATCTCCATATGAAGCAGAACCAAATGAGATGGTGTGGAACAGCCCAAGGTTTCTTTGGCCATCGCCAAGCTTGGTAGAGGGGTAATACCCCCTCCCTCCCTCCTCCCCGGCATTGGGATGTGGAGCAGAAGAAGGAAGTGTGTTCTCTCGGGTGATGGAGCTCCACCACTGCCCTTGTGGCTGATTGCAGTTAAACACTCACAACATGTTTTTAGTGGAAAGTCTTCCCAGATGAGCAAAGACTGTTACTGGATGGAAACGCTATGTGAATGGCCATACTTTAAGAAGAAACGCTGGTGGTGGTG
>JBBPDA010022540.1:0-15711 GCA_037974385.1 Arnoldichthys spilopterus | reverse complement strand
GAGAGGAGAGGAGAGGAGAGGAGAGGAGAGGAGAGGAGAGGAGGAGGCTGGATCTACCTAATGAGCTGCTCCGCCGTTCAGTGCTGAAATTGCATTAAACAAAACAGGGTTATAGCAGCAAGTGCTTAAACAGATGTTGCTGTGTGTGTGTGTGTGTGTGTGGTGTAACGTCCAGGGTAAAGGTTAGTTAAACCAATTAGGGAAGCACACAGCGTGAAAGGGTTAATTAAATTAGGCCTCTGGCCCTGCTGGTCTGGCAGTCACAGACATCCATCCATCCATCCACTCCTGCGTCCACCTAAACCCAATGTTTTTAATGATATTCCAGCAGCTTCACTCTTTCACTCTGGTTTCCACGGTTTTCCAATGATGCAGTTTATCACTGTCACTTAGACGCGAAGGCACTGAACCCATACGGAAAGACAGAACGAAAGAACTCCAGGCCTGAACCATGTCAAAAGGTTCTCGTTATATATTTATTTATATCAATCAGCCATAACATTAACACCACTGACAGGTGAAGTAAGTAACACTGATTCTCTAGTTATTTCATTACAGTGGCACCTGTCAGGGGGGCGGGATATATTAGGCAGCAAGTCAACAGTCAGCTTCTGAAGTCTCATCCTAAAAATCTTTCCCCTCATCATGGTCTACAACTTCCACAGACACAAGCATCACCGCCACATGCTCGGTTTGTGTTTTCCAAGCCCACGTGGCACTAAAACCACCTCTACAACTGTCTATATCAGCATCTCTGCTCTTAGGAAGAGGCATGTGTGGTCTAGCAGGCATCAATCAGCATTAGGTATGCTAATGGAGATGCTCTCAAAACTCCTCAAACGTTCTCTGCGGAACTGCTTATCTAGCCACAGATGCTCAAAATGCTAACTAGCTAACATTTTAGCAGAGTCAGCGCAGAACAGCAGCTCAATCCTCAGCTTGAATTAACTTTAACTGCATGGTTCAGTCAAGACAGGGGCACAGTTTTGCACCAAAATACACGCTCTGTCGTCACTCTGCCCACCCCCGCTCCGCTTCGGTACTGTTTTTGCCTGCGGGCCAAGGTGACAGGCTGATTTTGTGCAGATCATTCTCTGTGCTGCGTGTACGTGTGTGTGTGCGCGGCACAAAAGCGCAGGAAAAGGACGTCGACCCGGAGGGAAACACAGCAGGGCATTAACCTCTCATTACACCCAGCAGCACTATATAGGAACCGGCCTGATAAGCGGTCGCCGTGGGGTAAAGCAGAAGGAGCCTGTGTTGGTAGATGGAGTAATCTGGAGAGGGGTGTGTAGGAACAAGCTGACTCCCCGGGGGAAACAAAGAAAACAAGAAAACCTGCGCCATCAGACAAGCTGACCTTTGATTTGGACGTCCACATTAGCGGAGTTGGGTATTTACTTCTACAACAGATAGATTGCGCAAAACAAAACAGCGCTAGTTGTTCGGTAAGAGTATGGACAGTGAGCGTCGAACCCTAGCCGTAAAAAAAAAAACTGCAGTGCTTATGACGCTAGTGCTGTTTTATTGCAGTTTAACAGCACAGACCAGAGAACCTCCGAGAACCACTGGAGAACCCAATAAAGCGTTGGCGCCCTGCTGAACGCCAGGGGGTGCTGCTGCAAAAGCGCTTTGTGACTCTTTTGTAGGTTGTGCTGTGACGTGTGTGGAGTGTGTGGTAGTTCGTGCAGAAGGACAGATGTGTTGTACAGCGCTGCAGGACAAACAGCCAGTGTGTTTTTCAGATGCGGGTTCACAAACAGTGAAACTATAAATGTTCCGAGTACACAGACGACGACATAGCCACTGAACACTGAACTCATGTTAACTAAGAGTTAGAACATCCAGTGTTTAACGATACAAATCACACCCATGCATATAATACATACAAAGTACATAGTAATAATAATACTATGTGTGGAACAAATAACTAAAGATTAAGAGTAGATATAGTCCATAATCAACAGGTTGACATTCACACACTGGTCAATTAGAGCTTTTCTATCATTGGCCAAAATCAGTCACATGTTCCTTATAGCAGAGGCTCTCAAACCCAACAGCTCTGCATGTTTAAGGACATCAGGAGACACCATGACCGTGACCCTCTTACCTCCAGAAATATGGATGTTTTAAAAAAAATGTGCAGTTTATTTTTTGTTAGTTAGCTCTAACTATCAGATTTACATTAAAAAAGTGTTGCCGTAGTAGCATAATCATGCTAAGGGTTAGACATGGTACGTTTGACTTATTTCAACCATAAGCAACTTCTGCTTTCAGATTTACTAGTTCAGCTTTTACGACTGTTCCCTGTCAGTGTGAACAGTTTTTTTATCGTCTCCTGGCAATAGAGGATAAAATCCGTGGGCTGAAATCAGCCAGCCAACACATCGGTTAGGCTCTAGTTAGGACAACACACAATCCGGTCTGCTCTTTTGACGCTCTCCCAAACGAAGGGCATGGAGAGAGAGTCAGGACGATGAATAAATGAATGAATGCACGCACGCATCCATGCACTCGTACAGGACTCTGATAGACACCCAAGGTCTATTCAAATGCACATCCGCTTCCCCTCGAGACGGTGAAGCGTCCGTACTCTACGCTGTGCGAAGCCTAGTGAAGGTTGATAAATGTGGCCCTTGGCCCCTCAGACAGACCTGTAAAGGCCGTCTGCAAAGCCGTTTGACACTCAGACGAGGTTGGGCCCACGCTTTACCATCTTATACATGTGGAAGAGGTTCAGAGTGTTGACTGTGTGTCTCAGCCACCTGCTGAGAGATTGTTTTGTGTTTAGTGGGGAGAAGTGTGTGTGTGGTAGAGAGGTCGCCCTGTATCTGGCTCATAGTAGTTAGAGACGTGTGTAATCACAGTATTTTAATGACACACAAACATCACACTTAACTAGAGCAGGAGAGAAAGAAAGAAAGAGAGGAAAGAGAAGAAAAGAGACAGTTGAGCAAAAACAAGGTCAAACCAATCTCTCACACACACACACACACACACACACACACACACACACACACACCAGGTTCCACTAAAGATCAATACCAATCTTCAGCACATGTACTACAAGTCCTCCCAAAAATAAATCCCTTCAAGTCACAGAGAGAGTCCCTGCAGATAGAACACGTCTAACGGCAGAACACACTAGAACGGACCTCGTCATTAGTGTAATACTGTTATTACATCACTGTACAACTCACAGGCTCATCATGAAGCACTTCACCGCAAAAGACAATGACACTCAGAAAAGCAAGAGATGAAAGGTGAGAGGATGGTGAGCAACAAGACGGATAGAGACAATCGCAGACACGAGGAACAGCAGATATTGTGGAGAAACACCATTCGTATGGCGTCCAGGAGCCGGCGCTGGCCCAGTGACACCAAGCAGACGTTTACTACCACCACCAACACTAGACCTGCACGATACATCGCCTGTGCATCGTTATCGCCATAGCGATCTCAGCGGTCCTGATATTGCAGAAGGTTGAAATATTGCAAACGAGCCTCTACCCAATCACGTGGTAGAACTTCTTATATCTTCCATGTGGTAATAAGGAACTGAAAGTTCAGTTTCTATATATGGACAGTATGGATGAGGGGAGTACGGCTTTAACAATACTCACACACCTCAAGACCCTAGAACACACTGAAAAACACAAACCTGCCAAGACATCGCGGTGGAATCTCAAACATGATACTTGGTCTATACCGACCACCAACATTTTCTGACATTACAGGGAAGCTCTGCGCTTTCAGACCAATGAACCTACATCAATCACAAAGACCCAGATTTACACCAGTTATTAACTATGTTAACAGAAACCGGTGTAGAGTAAGTAGAATTTCTTTTAAAAGATTTGATTCTTTATCTTTCCTCCAAAAATTTATATTAAAAACATTTTTTCTTATTTTTATCTAAAAAAATAACATTCTTTTTAAGAATAAAAAAACATTGTTTAATTATTTTACTCTCAACTCAAAACAGACTTTATTAAAAAGCAGCACTATAGTTTCACTATTCTGTGTAGCCCATGTTGCCTACAAAACCTCGCGAAAGCTAAACACAATAATGCGATTAATTCATTGCGTCTTCGAGTATTATGATGTTACATGTTAAGCACTGCCAGAGAGATTGAAGGGAATTTCCATCATGAAGCAGGTCATGTCTAATGCGATCAATACATTTACTACATCAACACTTAAAAATATTACAGATTATGACGATTATGGCGAATACGATGATCTTTATGGTCACAGTAGTAGAGGAAATTCAGGCTCAGGGCCTGGAGATTACAGATTTACATCAAAACCTGCCATTTAATGTGAGGCACAATCAGAGTATTTACTCTGTGGATTTACATCACCATCAGTGTTCTCGCCAGGTGGTATTACAATCCTCGGAGTCGGGGTGGTCTTTACATAATGCCGTATTATTTGGAGATGAACTGCATGATACAATAGCTGGAGCTGAAGTGAATTAGGTGCATATTTAAAAATATATCAGTTTTAAAAAAATCGTTTTTTTACTTGTGAGGAATATGTATAGAAACACTGGGACACACAAAAAGCAAACATCAAATACGTTCAGATCATAATGTACAAACTTTTGTGTATTATGAATTTTTATAGGATTTTTACAGGATATAGGCATTTTTGCAATTGTTTAAACTAAGTGTGTAAGGTGACCTTGAGTGCTCTGAAAGGCACCTATAATTAAACAGCATATTGTAGAAGCTTAGGAAACCGCAGACAGGCAAATATAGCATGTGTAGATAATTTTTACACATTTGTTTGTAAAGTTTGTTTGTTTCTAAGAGCTTCGTCGGCTTTACAGCTGAGGCAGCAGTGCGGAGACCAAACATCAGTGATCGCCTATGGAACGCATTACGCATAACAACCTTGACTTTGCGAGTTCAGTCACAGGAATAGCCTCCAGCGACTCTTAATTAACTTTACAGTGCGCGTTTTAATTGCTGATGGTGTAAATTTTAGAACCATGAAGGCTCCGTCACAGTGGCAAACACGACTGCCATGCGAAAGGTCAAAAGTATTCCTGCCAAACTTCAGCCTGACAAACAGCTACTGCGACTGCATAAATCACAACAATATTTCTTTGAACAGCAAGTGCCTGTTGCATTGACCTTGACAGAAGGGGAAGATCATGACGCAAATCGTTTGCTCATTACGCGCCCCTGGAAAAACCTGTTTATCAGTGATTTTAGGCTGCTTCTATTTCCAAAACCTGTGCATTTTCGCCTCTACATGTTGCAGTCGGAATCACATTACAGCGCCTCACTGACTGCTTTGTATATTAATATATTTATATATTAAATTATATATTATATATTATTTTTATATATAAAAATGTTGTTTTTTTTCTTAGATTTTTTGTTTAAAAATTATTTTTTGTTGTTAAGTTAAAACAACGTGAACCGGTAAATATCTCCAGCTAATTTCTTCTCCACTGCAACACAGATTTTGTGGTTTGCATATGAACATGACACAGAACTTTGTAATCTGTTCTGCTGACACTCACCAACCACCACCTGTGTCCACAGAAATTAACAGGTGGTGATATGAAAACTGCTTAGCTTGCAATGTTGCAAAATTCATTTCATTGCAAATTCATATCGGTTAGGGAGCTGCCCCTGTGACCTGAAGGTCGCTGGTTCAACTCCCAAACTGGTACCACTGAGGTATCCGTGAACATGGTACTGCCCCCCAGCTCTGCTCCCCGGGTGCTGCCCACATGGATGGGTTAAATGAGAGGTCACATTTGGTTGTGGCGCCCGGTGTGCTGTGCTGTGTTTACACTGGCAATCACTCACTCACTAAAATATTCTTATAGGGCTGCAACAGATTTTCATAAAAACCATGTCAGAAAACATCAAGGCCTCACAATATCATGATATTTCACAGCTACTATTACTATTATCTATTGAGAAAACATCTGGAGGAACATAAACAGAAGGGCTCTAGCGGTTCTGGAAATGTAGCAGTCAATGTTTCCCGCGACTGTTACATCACTATAGATCGGATTTTCATGCAATAATGTAAAGGTTCATCACATTTTTAGTAGAAGTCATGGTTTTGTAAATAATTCTGAAAATGTTGAGAAACAGCTGTTGAGTGCTATAAACTACTGTAAAAACAGCTGCCAATTCCTTTAGTAAGACTTTATTGTCAGACTTCGTTGTCCTTGGGGGGGTGGGAGTCTTTCCTACAGCGCTAAATGTAACACAGCAATGAGGGACAGAACACAAGCAACACAAAGACACAGTCAATACAGCACGAAAACGGGTCACAGAGCACCTTCGCTTTTTGCAGGAACCAGGCTTTGCTGTATTCACTGTAGGTGTGACAGCTCAGTCAGGCCAACCTCGTCTGCACCTTTAAGCTCATTGATACCTCTTACTGATTGACAAAGATGATATACTCCAAAAACAAAGACTTGCGCACCCAAAATTCTTGCAAACTGGGTATCCATCCTGTCTGTCCCATACCCAGAGTAATTCCACTCTACTGAATCCAGTTTCTTCTTCTGGAGATGGAGGTCAGTTATATGTGGTGTCCGTTGCAGGGTCTGACCGGTGGTCGAGGAAGGAGGAGGAAAGGGAGTGAGTGGCGGAGTGATTGTCTTTGTGAACAATGAAATGTGACCATTTAACCCAGCCGTGTAGGAGCAGTGGACAGCTGACATGGGTGGCGCCCGGGGAACAGTGCTTGGGGGCAGTATCTTCTGGGATTTAAACCAGCAACCTTCAGGTTACAGGGCACCTACCTAATCACTTCCCCTATGATGCGCATGAGCGATTCTGTTAGGTTTAAATGTTTAATGCCTGTATTCAGCAAAAGCAGATGGCACGACAACCAATTTTCATACCATACGTCATACAGTCGTTTTTAGTGCTAATTTTAACCGCGGCCACCTTCTGGTCAAGTGTGGTTTAGTTCAGAAAAGTTCTCTTCTCTCTCTCTGGCAGTTCCACCTCAGCAGCTGCCATTCCCACAAAGCTCCTCGCAGAACTGACTCTTTCCTACAAAAACACACCACAGGTGAAACAAAGGCCACACTGAACGCGGTAATGCACAGTTCTCTCAGCTACTTTTAGCCCTGCCAGAGAGCGGAGAAAACAACAACTGAAAGAACGGGGATACAGGAATCCTCGCTGCCAGGGTCTGCTTCTGCTGGAGGAGGAAAAAATGCCCGAGACTACAGAGTTCCTTCAAGCGAAACCTGCCTCCAATGAAGCCCACACACAAACACACATGCGCGTGCAGTCGGCCACACCCTATAATCATAAAGTAATGGCCACAGAACCTGGAACCACGGCTATAAACAGCGACTGAGTCGAGGTGGGAGGACAGATGTTTCTGTAATATACCAAAGAGCAGAACTGAAGCCTCTCGTTCTCTTTCAAACGGCTTAAATATACTATTAACATAATCAACAATGCAGCGCATTCCAGCTGACAAGAGCAGCTTAAAGTAATGCATTTCATTTGGGTAACAGATATTGCGTTATCAGTTTAAAAACGAAGTGGTCAGCGCCAGATGCTATTGGTTAAAATCATATGTTTGACCATATTTTCTAAGGCCTCGTCCACACGGGCGTTCAACTCTTGGATAAGTGAACACGCTCTGAGCAACATAGGTGTTTAGTAGCGGCGTTTGATTTAATTCAATATGTATGTACTACATTCGCATTCGTTTACCTCTGCAGCCCAGACTGTAGTACTGTATGTGACCAGTGGGGGCAGTAATCAGTGTGTGTAATCAGTGTGTGTAACCTGTGGGGTTTGAGCTTCATCCTGCAGTGTAGTAGTGAAATATGGATCTGTGTCTTTATTTAGACCTGAACCTTGAGGTCGCTGTGTTAAAAATCCTCCTGATACGGCAAAAATGTTGTTGTTGCTACTGGGATCAGAGTGAAGGATCATGGGAAGGCTGTAGTCCTTTAGAGCTGAACTAAAAGCATGTAAACACAATAAACACGTTTTCTTCGCGCTGATCAGGATTTCGGCAGTAAATGACCAAGAAATGGTGCCATCCGAACACGCAGCTGACGGAACGCAAGCCCCGAAAGCCCTATGGACGATCTGATTCGCTCCAATGTGCAGAAAAACATCTGCGTTTGATCTGCGCTCACCTGACGCCACAAACGTCAGGAAAACCACCTCAAGAAACGAATCACACAATGCAATGTTACTATTATTTTCTGACATCTGGGAAGTTAACAGACAGTAAACCGGAAACGATTTCATGCTAATACTAGCTTAAGATGCACAAGTCAGTCGAACAAGCTCTTAGCATATCAACATTAATTTTTTCCACTTATCTTAAACACTTAATATTTCATTTTTGATGTTAAAACCAACAGCAATCAAGCGATTACACAAATGCACATACGCTGTATGCAGGAAAAAGACAAAACTGAGAATTTAAATGAACGGGGCTCCAATGATGTGGGCAAAAGACTAATCTTGTGATTTTACTGCTGTATATTACCGTTACAATGTGCACTGCAAAATATTTAAACCAGACAGGAGACTGAACAGGGCAGCACAATTACAGACTGCCACTAATTTGGCCAAAATCATGTTCTCTTGTTGATTGACAAGTCATATGTCTTTAATCAAAACACTCCCATCTGTTCCTACAACTGGTCGGGGTAATAACAGCACATTAGAATCACAAAGGTCAGAGCGACCATAATGATTAACAAACATTACACTACGCTGCCCAAGACAAGAACAGGAAAATCAGTTCTATGCTCTTCTACAGGGAGGAAAATGCTGAGAGGTGTTGAGGCTTGCCCATGAAGAGAGCTGCTGCTCAGGCTGCAGTGCAGAAGTGCAGAGACCATGAGGGGAAATTTCAGTCAATCCCAGAGAAGAGAAGAGAGGGAAGGGGAGGGGGCGAGGGAAGAAAAATGCAGGAACACGAATAATAAACGCAGGCGGTGCTGGAATTCACATCGGCTCAGAGCGCCGCGCTGGATTAAAGCCTGATCAAAGTTCGGAAATCTGAGGAGACCTCCACTAACAAGCTGGTTAATGAACATTTCAGAAAGAAAGACAGAAGGGGAAAAAAGAAAGACACAGACAGAAAGCAAAGAACTTTCAGCTATGAGAAAGAGGCGAGATAGAGCGAGATAGAGCGAGATAGAGCGAGATCGAGCGAGATCGAGCGAGATCGAGCGAGATCGAGCGAGATAGAGATTGAATTTGGTATGGACAAAACAGAAAAAGCACTAGTAGCAAACAACAGGGCTGCACGATGACGTCACAATCATATTGGCATCTATAAATATTTGCTTGAAAGAATATCTATATTAATAGTCAGCCTCGGTCGGATGTGTAGATCTGAGCAATACTTTAAACCGATGTGATGATGCAGGTAGTTTAGCCCACCTCAACATTCTGCTCTTACACAGCACCATATATGCATTTTGCTAATTTCACCGTATTTTAAAGCTTTTAAAATACTGCATTTTTATTGGTGTCCTCACCCATGTCAGGATCACCCAACAAATCTCACACTGGCACGTCCCTAGTTTCAGCCTCCAACCACAATAAAAATAATTTAGGAGAATCAGAATATGGAAACCAGATTAGCACTGACACTGAGTGTGTCCCTCCTGCTGCTGGAGCAGCTCTGACTGTGCTGCACTGTGTGTTCTGACCCCTTTCTATCAGAGTCAGCGTCACTTTCTACACCACAGTAGCATCAGTGAGCCTTGGGTGCCCGTGACAGTGGCCTAACGCTTAGAGAGGTGGTTTTGTGACCTAAGGGTTTGCTGGTTCGAGAAATGCACCCAACCCAACCCAAGTGTGTGTACTCACTGCCGTTTTGGAGATGCTAGCCATCACAATAAAACCCCGGTCACAGTGGCTCAGACCCTCACAGTCGGCCATTTCTCCAAGCAAGAATTAATACAGTCAAGAAAGAAAGCCGTCTTAAATTCTAAGAGGAAAAAAGGGCTGAATATGACCAAATAAAAATAAATTACGGTTTTGTGTTTCAGTGCAGAGCTCTCAGGCCTCATGTCCTTTATATCGGTGGGATATATTTGGCACAGGTATGAAAATCTTACCGTACTGAACTTGCATTTTACCTCAACCCGGCTTCCTATCCACATTACTGAAGGAAGTAAAAATATTTTTAAAAAAGCCAAATCCATATCCTCTGGTGACTCGCTAAGCGCTAAAAGCAGGAGCTAAAGCTCCTCACACGTCCGTTGCACACACAGGCTCCCTCTGTGTTCACCCCGCATGGGGCAGAGGAGAAACCAGACTAGTCCCATCCACCGGGGGTGGGGGTGGGGGGCCTCTTCTGCCGCATGTGGACCATAAAAGTCCATTAGCACTGACGATATTTTTGATGTGCCCACCTTTAGTAGGGCTGAACAAACAGTCATTCCTATATCATAATCACAATATAAGCGCAAACTTTTCACTTCCCAAGGTCTTAACTGTATCCTGTATAGTCCAATGTTAATAATGAAATATAATCATTTACATTTACATTTATTCATTTGGCTGATGCTTTTATCCAAAGCGACTTCCAGGAGAGAGCTTGAGAATTGGCACATTACATATAGCTCACAAGGCTTTTTTTTAATTCAACAATACTTTTTGGATAAAAAAAAGAAAAAAGGTGCATTTAAATAATCAATAAATTGTCATTAAAATATTATTTAAAATAGAACAATTAAAAAATAATAAGAGAATTTTGAGAGAGAGAGAGAATTTAAACCACAATCTAAAAACATTATTAATAAATAAGTAAATGTAATTAATTTCAATTAGAAATTTCCCCAAATCCTACCACCCTAATCTATAAATGTACAGACATCTACCACAGAAAAACACTGCTGTGTTTTCTGGTCATTATAAAGGAACAGAAAGTCCCGGGTATATTTGGTATATTTATGTTTTTTCTTCATTTCATGAGCAGAGATATTAAGTTTTTTAAAAACTGTCAAAGCCCAACTATGACGTTCAAGGTCGATCAAGAACACTGCATGACGCGGCCGTTACCACTCCCTGCTATTAAGTTATGATGTATCTGGGACAGCAGCTTCAACACCTAAATCCTTGTGAAACTTTCATTACGTGATGTCAGCAGCGACTCCCATGACTCAAATGAGGAGAGACATACGCAACTGTCAGCTGAGACAATGCAACTAGGACTAGATCAGGAAGTTACACTTTTGCTGAAAGGTTGGGCCCTCACTGATGTCCAGGTGCATTTACACAGCAATAAGGAACTTCATCCAGAAATGAAAAACTAACCAGTGATGTAATGTGAAAGTTTTGAAAAGAAAATATAATTTCATGTATAACGCATCTGTACATCAGTAAATGCCGTCAGGTTAAGATCACTGTTGATTTCACATTGCTATACTGCATTTATACTGTACACAGTTCAAACTGATTAACTGCATTACAGGCGTTGGGTGTTTCTGCCCCTGTACGTTTTAAGCGGCAAAAGTGTTATATTTTCTTTTTACCGTGATTATTTCTGACCCTTGTCTGAGACTTGACCGGAGCTGGAATGACTACACACTGCTACCGATAGATTCCACAAGTCAGCAAAGTGACCACTAATGATAAAACGTGCGTCAAGCTACATCCCCCGAGACGGTGACTCAAATCCAGCAGCTGATGGATGCTTATCTGCCCTGCTATTACAGAAGACCTTCATTAAGACTGCCACACGTACCAAATGGCAGCAATCAGCCATAAGCTGAGGACCAGGAGGGCGGGGGAAGCTCCTTGAGAGCTTCTCCAATACAAGGAGATCAACGCAGGCCCCTCTGGCTTTTAGCTAACGCACCTGAAACCCGAGCCGCTCGTGTTTGGGGAACAAACAGTATTATGCAAGATGATTAACCGCTTCTGTTTGACATTTGATGTCGGTGAGAGGAGGCGGCGACTTAAAACATGCACGTTTTTGGGGTTTGATGGGATTTATGGGTCTGGGGTCAAGATTCAATTAAAAAAATTACTATTATTTCAAATAAATACTTAAACACACACACAAACATCTAGACACAGTATTTGTCCGAGAAGGAAATAAAATCCCCTACTGTATGTCAAGTGTAATCATGTAGTTCTGGAAATCCACTGGTGCTTTCACCATAGATGTGGGCAACTGTTTCCCATACATTGATTTATTTGTGGTGGACCACCACAGCATCAATATTGACCGCCACAATATCAACACTGACCCCAGCCCGCCCATTAGCTGGGTAGTCGAGGGTTGGACGTTGTACACAGCAGCTAGTGTCATCTCATTTACCCCAGGCACCCACCCCCACCCTGGTCACCAACCGTTAGGATACAGCTGGGTTAGCACACTGTTGTAACATAGCAGTTGTACATAGCGGCTAGATCAGTCAATATTCCCTCCTCCCCTTACACTGACAAAGACTGTGTTGGTCGACCTCCCTCCCCAATGCCACAAACAGACTCTTCTTTGGTGGGAATTAACCAGGATGGGCAAAAGTGACCAATAATAAAGGATATCAGTACTTTAAGAACGTTGCACCGCAGGCTTAAACAGGAACCATGACACAGACTAAAGCTGTGTGATTAAGTGAATTTCGCTGTCCAATTACTATTTTGGATTGCGATGATTGTGGAAATGAAAACAATTAAAGAATTGTGATGCACACTCTTAGCGTTGACCGGGAACACTTTAGACAGTGCTTCTGACTGTGCTGGGTTTTTCAGGGAAAGGTCACGTTAACTTCGAAGTGAAATAAAAGTGACATTTACAAAGTCAAGGAATAATTGGGCTCTCAATATTGAGCACAATAATCATGATTAGGATTTCTGCAATAATAAATTATCCCAAATACACTAAAAAACATCGCAATCACAGTATGTAGTGCTATAATCGTGATACTGATATTCTGTATTGTGTAGGTCCAGTTCATTCCTGAAAAATAAACAGTGCGTATCATGAAAAGACCAGGGGCATATGCGTCTAGGACAGGCCTACTAACCAGTGATGAGTGAGAAAGTTCTGTGGCAACGAAATCATAAGTGCATTAAACTGAACCCCGTCCATAGCTGGAAGAACCAGCTTTCGCTGCGTTTTCCCTTCGGCCTCCCGTCACAATATTTCACTTCAGAGTTCAATTACCGTGATGGGTTGATTCACCGAGGATGAAATAAAAATGGCAAAAGAACTCACACTCAGCAAACAGCGCTGCTGCCTGCCAGCACTCAATCACGCCGCACACATACTTTCAGCAAAAGAACCGACGCATTACGACACCCGGCTTCTGCCAGCTTTTAGTTTCCACATTTTCTCGAGGCTCAGGCCCCGAGCCAAGCCAGCGCCGCCGTCCTGCTGAAAACGCTCCGTCCCTCCGCAAACGCCCCAAATCTCCTCTGTTCCTGTCAAAACAGGGAGGCGAAGGGGAGCAAAGTGTGCCCGCAGTGTGACCCTGCCTCAGTCCTGCCGAAGGGATGCGGCCGATGGGTGCCAGTAATCGCTGTCAAAATATTCCCCTGGATGACACAAGGGCAGACATGGTGCAATCGACTGAGCCAATGGAAAAATCCCTATTTCTGTCATGTAGTTCACTCCCTTTCAAACTTTTGTGTGCATGGGAAGCGGGGGAGAAGTGAATTTTAAAAGACAGGCAAAAAAATTACTAGTATTTCTTATGAATTTGTATTATTCATGATAAATGATCATTATTCACGTGCTTTACTTTGCACAAAAAGAGTGAAAGCGAAAGCCTCTTAAAGCAGTAATCTTTGTCTAAGCTTGTAAACGCTTGTGTAAATGTTTGAATTACTTTGTT
The DNA here is from genome assembly GCA_037974385.1 of Arnoldichthys spilopterus. NCBI lineage: Eukaryota > Metazoa > Chordata > Actinopteri > Characiformes > Lepidarchidae > Arnoldichthys > Arnoldichthys spilopterus. Next base: position 1,886 of record JBBPDA010022540.1, on the reverse strand, counting down.
TTGAGTTTATACGGATTATTTAGGCTGGTTTGTTGCGTTCACGCTCACCAAGAGATCCAGAATATGATCCAATGCACATTAGGTATGAATTCAACACCACCACACATTTACTTTTACATTCATAAAGAGTTAAAATATCCAGAGAGTAATATGATCAGATGCGTCACTGACGGACAGAAGACCATCTACACCAGTCCATTAGCACCACGTTTCCGGCAGCACGGCCTCAGAAAACACCCAGCAAGACTTCAAATTACTACAGTTAGTAACTGGCAGCTTTCGCTAACTCTAATCAACGGAGCAATCCTGAAGTGAGTGATGTAGCGTCTCCCAAACACTACGTTGAGACAGGTCTCTTTTAGACACCTCAGAGCCACATGAGGGAGCTGGTTGGCTTAAATAGATTTTAAGACGTTGACTCTGCAGAAAGATGCTACCAATTTCATGCAAGAAAGTTCTCATCAGAACATAACGCTGGGCAGCTTAAGGCAGAATCGGAAAAAGAAGTTCTATTTAAGGTGGACCCGAGTAGAAGAAGCCATCTACATAATACAATGTTTTATAGTAAATTTGCATAGAATAAGTTTTATCTCCATCTTGGCCTCTGTACAAGCGAAAGGGCTCATCTCCCTTTGGTCCCACGTTCAGTCTGACGTTCACTGCGGTCAGTGAGAGGGATGTCAGGCGGCCTGTATATATTTTGGCAGTAAAAATAAACAAATATCCAAACCTATGACGTGAAAAAGAAAAACCTCCCAAACAAACCAACGTCTGAAATAGCCAGAGAAATATACAGGAGAAGCCCCTGTGTACTTTGAACACCAAATCTAGTACAGCTAGTATTTATTCTCTTACTGATGAGCGTCTGTTAAGCGTATGTGCACTCGCTTGCCAAGTTTTTAACATTTTTACATTGTTTTACTGATGCGAGGAAATAAAAACGATGAGCTAGTGTGTAAACAACACCTAACTAAGCGTTTGGACTCATTTATGAAGCATCTGATGTCTGCATGTCTACAAGGCTCATTAACCTTTTAGGTTAGCCCCAACACCTACAAAAGTTACATAATGTGCTGTGGCAGCAAACGTCACTCATATAACGATTTATAGATAAGGCCTAATTGTAAAGTGGGATGTGATTTGTCATTGTTTAAAATTACAAATCTAACCCCCCCGTTTTGAAATTGATCTAGAAGATTGGGAAACCGATCTAGACAGAGAATAGCGGTGAGTGGAGGTGCATGACGTAGCCTAAAGCCACACTCAAACACACATACACAGCAAAAATAACGAGCGCAGCAAAAGTAAAAACACAGAAGCTCAGAACTGGTGACGCTTACTTACTAGTGTTTCCCAGCCCTGATCCTGGAGAACCCCATCGTTGTGCTTCTCCAGCCAGCGGTGGCCTAGTGGTTTGGACCTCGCCCTTGTGAACGTAAGACCAGGCCCGGGTATTACCGAGGTACCTCGCAGCGCTGCTCCATGCGTGATGGTTTAAATGCAGAGGTCACAGTTTGTTGTGGGGCTTATGTGTGGTTCACAATGACAAACAGTCACTTTCACTTCACCCTGGCCTGCACATTTTAGCATTTCGCCTACTCTGACACACTCACGTGGAACCCAGGAGAGGCTGGTTCATTAGCTGTGATCAGTGTGTTGGCAGCAGGGCTGCAACACTGACGATCTGCATCAATGCGTCAACTGAACTAGTGCACGATACCATGCGTCGGCTTCACTCCACAATTAAATTCCCCTCATTCTACTGTGAGCAGTGTTTTTGTACTGAGAAGCTGCTTCTGCGGACACTTAAACATAAACGGTCACGTTATAATGTGAAGTGAAAGTGACTGTTATTGTGAACACACTCAAGCACCACAACAAAATGC
>JBBPDA010022529.1:0-15712 GCA_037974385.1 Arnoldichthys spilopterus | reverse complement strand
TATCTATCTATCTATCTATCTATCTATCTATCTATCTATCTATCTATCTATCTATCTATCTGTCTATCCATCTATCTCTGGAGTTTGTGGAGAACCTACTCAGAAATACACATCTAAACCTATTCCTATATGGAGCCCTTCATATGTGACTGTATATCTGCTCCGAGCACACGACCTGTTCCCTGTCACTTACTGATGTGTGCACACACAGCTGATCACATGCAGTAAAGAAGGCATTTTTATTTCTAGCCTTTTAAGCGTCTCTCCCTCTTCCCCTCTGCTCACAGCCAAGAATTCTTTTTGTCTCCGGCTGAAACAAAGCCCTCTAATTCACACCCCTCAGCCCCCTCCTCGCCCGCCTGAACGAGCAACACCTCTATCACCCACCCACACACGCGCACACACACCCACACACACACTAATACACACGCTCCCTTTAACACCCCCCGGGAGGTGACATCTGGCGGGCCGCGCCTGGCTGGTTCCAGATGCAGCGGCTGCAGCACCGGAGAGCGCCTCATTTCAATTCCATCAGCAGCCTCAGCCTCAATCCAAAATCATCAACACACACACACACACACACATGCACATGCACTCTCCCCTGTGCAACATTAACGAGCCTCCTTCATTTGAATACGTAATTAGCCGCCCGAGCACTCTGCTTCACTAATTTCGAGACAAAAGGATTGGGGGGTGGGTGGGTGGATGAGGGGGAGGGACTAGACAGAGAGAGAGAGGAGTAGAGAGAGAGAGAGAGAGAGAGAGAAAGAGAGAGGGAGAAAGAGAGAGAGAGAGAGTGGCATAAAGAAAAGCATTTGCATGGCAATTTGGGGGAGATGAGACACGAGCCGTGATGAGGCTTTGAATATTTTTTTTTTTTTTTTTGTCTTTTCTCTTTTCCTTTGTCTTCATTTTCTTCTTTTCTTTCACAGATCACTTTCTTTCTTCACTCTTTCATGATGGCCTATCTGCCCAAACAGCCGTGCAACCCTGAGGGCTGCTATAATATGTACATGTAGCATCAGATAAACACAAACAACAACAGTTACCCACAAATATACATACAGCGGTGTGTATAAGCATGGTGTGTGTGTGTGTGTGTGTGTGTGTGTGTGTGTGTGTAAATGCTGTTGAACTCCACCAAGCCCATTCCAAACCATGACAGAACTAAAACATCAGCTTGGGCCTCTGGAGGGGGTGAACGATAATAATTATTTTTCTATAGTTTATGCTGAGATTGAGGTGAACTGTAGTTTTTGTTGTGGGTGTGCGAATGATCACTTTTGCTCACTGTGAGTCGATAGGGGTTCAACAAAAAGAATTGCCAACCAGGAAATGGCCACTCGCTTGCTATTCTCATCAGAGGAGAAGTGAAAGTGAAGTGAAAGTGACTATTTGTCATTGTGAACACTTTCAAGCACCACAATGAAATGTGACCTCTGCCCATGGTCTTTCTGCAGTTTCTCAGACTACATGATACACCCACTTAATTCATCTATGCCTCCTCAGCATGCCACATGGCAGGGCAGTCAGGGGGTATATTTAGATCTCACCACTCCCCATGTGGACGTAGTGTTAGGAACTACTTGTGGGAGAGAGGTGGGGGACCAGGGGATGTTCAAACGTTTGCTTACGACTGTACAATGAGATCCATGTGTATGAGGCCATGCTGAAGATCTGCAAATGGAGGACAGAAAGTTTTATAATTTTGGAAAACAATAAATATGAAAAAAAATCAACTATTGCAATATTTCCATGTCAAATATGTACACTGACTGTGGTAAAGCCTTTGAACAAAAAACATCAGGTTGTTTTTCTGAATTCTTGCCATTAAGATCAATCAGACCGGCTCATCAGACACTCCTGCATGCACTCGTGGATGCCAGCTTGAGCTCACAAAGTCATTTAAGCAAAAGCTTGAAACTTAAACAGCACCGAATACAACGACTTTCTAAAATTCATGTGATTATTTCAGCGGTGGCACATGGTTAATTACCACAGACAATTATTTCCAAGTGCTTAAGATTTGGTTCAGTTAAATCGAAGCCTGCTGTGATTGCTGTGCTAATACAGATTATTAGAGCTAGTGAGAACTCTACCAATTGAACCCCGTTAAAGACCAGACACGCGGACCGAGACCCCCTGAGTAGGTTTGTTCAAAGTCCAAATGCAATTCGAACTAAAGACAGAATAAACCATTGCCTCCCCTCTAGAGACCCGTTTTGGTTCTTGCACACATTTTTGAGACATGCAGGTGCTCTTCATTTCCTCATGACCTCAGAATTGATTAATAAAGAACATAAAGTTAGTAGTTGCTCTAAAACGAGGCTGAGGCATGAAGTTAAATGAAGTCATTAAAAACCAGATGTGCCACACTGTGGTGCATAATCTGGCCCCTGCAGAAGATGAGAGAATGAGTTTGATTTTAACAATTTTATGGCTTTCAACATTTCAATGAACTTGTGTTACTGTGAGTGTTATAAATAAACCAAATATGAAAATGTTAAGTTTAGAATTATGAAAAAATGATAATAAAAGATCATTGTTCAGCCCCCCTCAACATAAGCAAAACTCATCATTCAGCCTCCCATCCCCCAATAACTTTTTTTTGTTTAATCCCTGAAAGTGAAAGTGGATAATTTGTCATTGTAAACACACCCCATCACACAAATTTCACCACAACTAAATGCAATCTCTGCATTTTACCCATCCACACAGCACACATAGAGTAGCGGGCAGCTATGAGAAGCACTTGGGGAGCAGTGTAGTGAGACCTTGATACCTTGCTCAAGGGTACCTCAGTGGTACCTGGGCCGAAATTTGAACCTGTGTCCTTCTCTTCACACAGGCATATCCATAACCACTAGGCTACCAGTACTGTCAACAAATATTAATTCACCCCCCGCCCCTTCCAGCCCTATTCCTACCTATGTTTTGGAAAAGTGGGATGTCTTGTGTTTTGTAACACAGGTCCTCTTGTGCCGTATTTCGCTAGAACATCACAGGTAAAAGTATAAACACACCCTGAAGGTGTCTACAGACTATGAGATGTCAGCAAGCGAACAAAATTTGTCGACACAGAGTTTGATGTGTGTAGACAGTACAATAATTGCTTTCCGTAGTTATGATGCAATGTCAACAAACACTTATCAGCCATAACTTTAACACCACTCACAGGTCAAGTAAATAACATTGACTCTCAAGTGATTTCATTACAATGGCACCTGTCAGAGAGGTGAGATATATTAGGCAGCAAGTGAGCAGTCAGTTCTTAAAATTGATGTGCTGGAAGCAGAAATATTGGGTGAGCATAAAGATCTGAGAGCCTTATTGTGAAGGCTATAGTATATCTAGAGTATATCGAAAACTTTGTTGAGTGTTCCAGGTATGCAGTAGTTCGTACCTACCACAAGACAGCCGACAGGTGAATCTGTGACAGGGTCACGGGCACCCAAGGCTCATTAATGCATGAGGGGAGTCTGGTCTGATCCCAGAGAAGGTTTAAAAAGTAAAAGCTGACTCTGATAGAAAGGTGCCAGAACATACAGTGCATCATAGTCAGAGCTGCAGCATGAGGGGCACTTACTCAGTATAAGTGAAGTGACTATTTGTCTTTGTGAACACACTTAAGCACCGGGACTAGAACCTGCAACCTTCGGTAAACTTGCAAACACTAATGCACAGGTGTGTATTAAGCAGAAACACTCAAGTCTGTGTGTATGTGTGTTTGTGTGTGTGTGAGTTTTCCACTTGTTAGGCAGGTATCTCAGGCCTCTGAGAGTCATATTCATGTTGTTGTGCAGTTTTTGAGCTGCTGTGCTAACACCTCACCCACACCTGTCTCTGAAACCTGCTACACGAAGTAACACCTCATTAATGTGTGTGTGTGTGTGTGTGTGTGTGTGTGAAAGAGAGAGATAGGTCCACATGTGCATATATATTGGTAGGTAAGTGCAAGTTCCTGTTAGCATGTGTACGTGTTTATATTCTCTATGCTGTGTTCTCACTATCTCTCCTTGTATATCTCTAACTCTTTACCTCTCCTCTCCTCTCCTTCTCTTCCACTCATCCCCCCAACTCTTGCATAATCTTCTTCTACCCCATCTTTTCCAATTTATCTGTTTTTCTGTTCTCCCCTTTTCTCTCTCTCTCTCTCTCTCTCTCTCTCTCTCTCTCTCTCTCTCTCTCTCTCTCTCTCTCCCTCTCTGTCTCTCTTTCTTTCTGGCCTTCTGCCAGCGTGATGCCGCTGTCAGTCAGCCGGGAGCCAAATGGGCTCTTTGATCCTATTAGGGCTGATGCCAAATCAACAGCGGTCATTAGATCAACGCACGTGCCAACTTTGCCACACATACACACACACACACACACACACACACATACACCCAGCTCACCCTTTTGCCCTCAGTCATATTATTGATCACCCCCACCAATCACCTGCCCTTATTGATTATCCCTCATTGATGCCTCGGTGGAACAGCTGTAGGGAAAGTAAGGCTCCAGCAGCAGCTGACACTAGGCTGATAGTGGATCATTGACCGATCAGATCTGGGTCCAGACCCAGAGACACTAATGAGCAGGGCCGAGACACAGCCGCCACAAGCGACCATCATTTGTAAGGCTATTCTAGCTGAGCCTGAGTGAAAAGCTTGTGGTGTTTTTCCTCAGCCCTTAAACTCTAAAGCTGCATTTACCCTGCAATAGATGGAGGAGGGCAATCTTGATTTTTTTTATTATAATTTAAGCCATTAAACAAATAGGCCACTGCCAGAACTCTGCATGAAGAGTTCAGTTTTCCCAAATAATCAAACCACAGTAGTGTAATAATTTGATTTACAGAGAAGTTGGAAAATTTTCCAAAAATAAAAATAATAATAAAAATGTTATGTTAATTTATTTGAATACATTCATTCATTCATTCATATGAAAAGATTTTCAGTAGTTTTACAGACCTACCTCATTGAATTTTAATATACACTCAACAAAAGTTGGGAAAGAGTTAAAAAGAGACTGAAAAGTGCACAGAATATTTAAGTAACTAATTGTAAAAGTCAAAATGAAAGTCACTGTGAACACACCCCATCACACAAAGTGCACCACAATCAATTGTCACTTCTGTATTTATACCATCTACATGTGGGCCAGTGGGCAGCTATCAGCAGCACCCAGGGAGTAGTGTAGGAGTATGGTACCTTGACAGTATGGTAGCCTTGTGGTTAGGGACTTGCCCCTGTGATCGAAGGGTCACATGTTCAAGTCCAGGCCCAGGTACCCTCAAGCATGATACTGCCCCATTTAAGTTTCCCAAGTGTTGTTGCTAGATGCCCGCTGCTTGTGGGTGGGTTAAATGCAGAGTTGACTTTGTGTGATGAGGTGTGTTCACAATGACAATGTCACTTTCAATTGGCTTTCATGGAAATGAGGTTTGTAGATGTTGACAGAGATGGCAGCAATGGCAGCACACTGCAGCAGTCAGTCAGTCAAGAGCTCAGTATTCCCAACTTGTCCAACAGTGATGTAATAAACTGGATGGGATTTTTTTTTTCCATGGTCATGAGTCCGGAGCATAGGTGAGGCCTATCCCAAGGCTCCTAGGGCAAAGGATGGAGAAACATCCTGCACAGGTCATCAGAATCACACACACGAACACTGTCACACCTTGGCACCTGACATGCATGACTTTGGACTGTGAGAGAAAACCAGATATAGCTCACTAAAAGGATCCTGGCCAGGAATCGAACCAAGGTCCTTCTCTTTGTGAGATGACAGCACAAAACCAGAAGTTCAGGTTTCCCAAATTTTAATTTGCAGGCCTTAATTACTTGTTTTAGCTGTAGGCCTTAGTCAACTGCAAGTTCCGTTAGCCTTGTAGCTGATTAGATGACATCTTTGATTTATTACTTCTGGGGTGAGGGGAAATTGATTTCAATCACCAAGAGTGTGCACCCTTTCCTCCCTGATTCCATAGGTAACTCTATCACTATCCACTGAATCACTCAAATGCCATTGAACTGCTCCACTGAACACTGACGGTTCAAAGGTCATAATCCCCCCAGTCCTGTGCCCTGTATCCTGTAGGGACAGCACAGGGGACAGAGGAGATGGACACCAGCTCCATCTTATTTCCACCTGGTTTCTGACCTTTCGGTCTGACCTCCCTAGTCGAGCGCTCCAAGCCTGGGGACGGAGAGCTATGGATTTTGGTTCGCCCTCAGGGAGGGATGTCAGCTCCCTCTCTTATTGAGCTCCCTGCCTCGCTGCCCTCTTCCTACTTTAATGGCTTCGGTTGACGCACACAGCCACCGCTTCCGCCACCGGCTCGACTTAATTACTCTGGCGCTTTCAAGCGACCACCACTTTATTACGGGAGATTAGACAGAGCTTAAGAGAGTAAACTTTACTTTCCTGTGGTAACGAAACAGGCCTCAGCAGGGCAGTGTGAAAGGTTTATTGAGAAAAATGGATTTTAAAAAAATGTGCGTATTCACCGATCAGCCATAACATTAACACCGCTGACAGGTAAAGTGAATAACATTGATTATCAAGGTATTTCATTACAATGGCACATGTAAGGGGGTGGGATATATTAGGTATCAAGTGAACTGCCAGTTGTTGAAGTCGATGTGCTGGAAGCAGGAAAAATGGGTGAGTGTAATGATCTGATACACTTTGAATCAAACTACTACATACCCTGAGTGTGTGGGGTTCGAGCCCAAGTCAAGTGTCAAGTGTCAAGTCTCTGTGGTTTTGAGGTCAAGTCAAGCTGATACGAGCTGTAGTAGTACACAGTGCTGCAGAAATTACATGAAACGAAAGACAACAAAGAAAACAAAAGAAAAGTGGGGAAGCAAGAACATCCATCCATCTTCTAAACTGCTTCTTCCATTTCCAGGTTGCGGGGAAGCTGGAGCCAGTCCCAGCTGACTGCGGCCCTAAGGCAGGGTACACCCAGGAGAGGAGCCCAACCCATCGCAGGGCAAAACTCAGACAGACAACCAATCATACACACCTACAGGCAACTTTAGAGAATCCAATCAACCTACTGCAGCCTTTAGACAGTGGAAGGAGACCGGAACTTGCAAACTTCACACAGGAAGGCACCCGTGGCCAACCCGGGGATCGAACCCTGCACCTTGTCACTGTGAGGCGACTGCTCTAACCACTGCGCCACCGTGCCACCCGCAAGAACATCTATCAGGGCAAAATAAAACAAAGGCTGGTAGGCAAACAAAACAATGGACAGTTGACTTAACAAGACTCACACTCCAGAGACTCAACTCAATCTGGAATTCCAGAGGCTCAAGACTCCAGCAGATTTACAATCCAGACACTCATCTTGGACAAAAACTTCAAAGCCTCAAAAATCATTTCAGACTCACACACCAGAGACTTGACTTGAACTGGATCTCCAAAGACTCAAGAATTAACTCAGACTTACACTCCAGATGCTCACCTTAAACTAGATCTTAAAAACCCAAAACTCAAGTCAGACTCTTGTGCCAGAGACTCGTCTTGGACTTTAAAGAAGCAAGACACAAGTTAGACTTTTTATGCCAAATGACCTCCTAGGTGTAACTGTGTGTCTGCCCTGTGATTGACTGGTGACCTGTGCAGGGTGTTTTTTGGCCTTTTACCATATAAGTGCTGGGATAGGCTCCAGCATCCCAAACTCCCCACATCCATGACCCTGGTCAGGATAGGTGGCTCATATGATGGCTGGCTGGATGAATGAATGGATGGATAGTTACAGTGTGTGGAAGGGTATGTACACAGCATGCCCACTTAGGCACTACAGTGCTGTTGTAGAAAGTACAGTAAAAGATTTCTGATGCATTGTTCTTGTTGTCGTGATTATGAACACATGATTGTTGTTTATGTTTGACATATGAGGCTGAGGTCTAGCATCTTTCAGTAATCACACACTTCTCTTTTCCATGCATCAGGAGTGTGAAGGGTTAACCATTCCTCCACCATGTGTTGTCTTCGCATCAGTGTACATTATGTACTCCTCATTTGCATACTGCAGCGCGAGCTCAATTAAAATGAACTTTTAATTTCTTACAAGTAAATTAGTTTTGCATGTGATGCGTGCAAATGTCGGGATAATGGGAGCTTTTTAATGAGCTCTGAAGCCGAGCATCCGATAAGCTCCGGGGGAACGGCAACGGACACAGAGAGCACAAACCACCAAAACTACACTCTGTCAGTGTCTCAATGTCTCTCTCTCTCTCTCTCTCTCTCTCTCTCTCTCTCTCTCTGTCTCTCTCTCTATCACTTTACATTTCTCCCTGTTTTCCATCCTTTTCTTTTACATTATTTTTTTAACTCTCCTCCATCTTTCTTTCACTTTTCATCTCTATCCCTTCATCTCTCTATCTCTCTATCCAGTCTTTTTCCACTTCACTCTTATTTCTCGCCCTATAACACTACATCTCTCAGCACTTCTCTCCGTTTAACACTCTCTCTCTCTTCGCGTCTCTCTCCTCTCTCTTTTCATCACTCCATCTCTTCCTATATCACTCTCTCTTTTCCCGGCTCTCTCTCTCTATCACTCCATCTCGCCCCATGTCTCTTTATCACTCCATCTCTCTCAATTGCTCTGCGCATATCACTCAATCTCTTCTCCCAGCTCCGTCCTCTCTCGCTGTCCCTCTTCCCATCCCTCTGTATCTCTCTCTACCACTCCATCTCCCTATTTCTGTCGCTCCATTTATCTCCATCACTCCATAACTCTTTCTAGCTCTCTTTCTTACTTCATCTTGTCTTCACTCCTTTCTCACTTCATCTCCCTTTCATCTCTATTTCCATTTCATTCTACCATTCCATTTCTTTTTCTGCCATCTCTCCATCATCCACCTTTAACTAGCTCTCTATATCTGCTGTTCCATCTCTCTCTCTCTCTCTCTCTCTCTCTCTCTCTCTCTCTCTCTCTCTCTCTCTCTTGCTCTCTCTCTCTTCATGTGTGTGTCTGTAAGAGTCAGAGTGCCTGGTTTGGGGCCTTAGGTGTTCTTTGTTTAGTGTGTGTGTGTGTGTGTATGTGTGTGCCTGTGTGTGTGTGATGTCACTGGCCTAGCAGGTGCATGAGCAGAAAGACCCCGTTGTTGTGCTGCACAAACAAACAAACACCCAACACACACACACACACACACACACACACACACACACACACACACACACACACACACAAACATGGCCTCACACCCACCACCCCAAGCTGCCATTGTCATCCATCGGAAAAATGGATGTGAGGCACACAAACACACACATACTAACACACACACATACACACCAAGCTGGGGAGGTGGTGAATGTGGCATTCTGGGTAAGATGTCCATTAAGCAGCATAAAAACTGAGTGTGAGTGAAATGGTCCAGCTGCAGGTGAGGACAATGTGTCCGTAGGAAGAGTGTGTGTGTGTGTGTGTGTGTGTGTGGGGGGGGGGGTCATTCTTTTTGTTTTTGCTTAGAGACAAACACACTCTCTCTCTTTCTCTTTCTTTCTCACCACACACACTTTCTCTCTCTCACTGCACACACTCTCTTTCTCTCTCTCTCTCTCTCTCTCTCTCTCTCTCTCTCTCTCTCTCTCTCTCTCTGTCTTCACAGCTGCACAGGCCCAGATTAGCTGCGGCGTACCTGAGAGGCAGTGCTAGCGTGCGCCGCATGCTAAAATCCAATCAGCTAATGTTGATAAAGGAGGTGGGGTAGGGACATCTGTTCACACACAGCACACATACTCATTTGAATCACAAGATGAAATGACTCACATCTGGCGAATTGGAAAATATTCTCCCGTTCCTCTGACTTCTCATCTCCACTCTCTCCCTTGCTCTCATCTACACTCGTTCTAATTTAGGGATGAAGGTGGGCGCTCTCAAGCAGAAGCCATTCTGAGTGGACTGCCACGGGGTGGAGTGGAGCTTGCCGAGGTTTTGTAACCATGTGAGTGCACACCTGTGTCGGGGCGCTCGTGGCTAATATTGAACCATGTTAGACACAAACCTTGACCAGTCGCCAGCTACCACCATACCCAAAAACTGCCTGGGGCTGAACTGTGGAGCACTGGTGCCTGTCCAAAAATATGCAGACAGCCCTGCTCATCCTGTTGCTAATACAGGTACAACTATTTCCTAAATTACAATTACACCCCTCTCAGCCAATCACAGTCATTGCTAAGTTCTCTAACATCGAATGAATGGCCACAGTTTAGTTAAGTGTGTGACTGAGATTAAATTGTGGCCACCACTTAACTATTACAACGTAGTTATCTCATGCCTTACTAAGTTCTGGCCATCATGTAACTACCCCAAATTCATTAACTTGTTCTTATGTTTTACTGAGTCATGGCCTCTACAACACTTTGTGGCCATGACTTAACTGACACACCTTACTTATCTCGTTCCCATGTCTTATTAGGCCTTATCCCAAGCTTAATTATCACAGCTTAACTATCTTGTTTCCATGCCTTACCTAGTCATGGCCATGCCTTACCTATCTCAATCCTACGCTTTACCTAACCCTGGCCACAACTTAACTATATAATTTCCATGCCTTACTAAGTTGTGACAACAGCTTTATCTCAATTTTAGCTATATTTAACTATATTAAACTATATTTAAATCTATAACTATATTTAACTATTTTCCCTGTTATCTATTATCAACTATCCTAGATTAATTATCTTGTTCTTGTGTTTTACTGAGTCATGGCTTCTGCAATACCATTACCATATCTTACTAAGTTGCACCCACAGCTTAATTATCTATTTTTCACTTTTTTTTTCACTTGTCTTGGTCACAGCTTATCCTTCTCTTTCCCACACCTTATTAAGTTGTGACCATGACTTTTTTGTTCCCACTCATAATTACTACAATTAGTGGGAAAAAATAATCTCATTCTTACACAATCTTAACCATCTCAGTCCTACACCTAATGAAGTCAAAGGATTAAGGTAGATGAATGAATGGATGTTTTTCGTTTTGTGTTGCTTTGTTTTGTTGTTCACATTGCTACAAAAATCACATCTGTGCCAGAAAAAGATTAAAAGAAATAAATGAGAAACAATAGCACAGTTTTGCTGATGTAGTGTTAAAGCCTGGCAGCAAAGAAACTGGACAGTGTCTAATCATTACTTCTGCTTCTTCACACATACACACACTGAGTGCCCCTAGCTGTTTTTCACTTGAGTGACAATGAAGTCGTGTCTGGAGATTGAGTGTGGGAGAAAGGACACACAGACACACCTAGACACACACACACCGCAGATCACTGATGTACACTAAAATATCTGCCTTTCTGCCACCCTAATGTGGGTGTAACGCATCTGTCACTGCTCGCGTTTATGACTCTCACTATCACTACAATACATTTACCTACTTTTTTGTTCTCTTCTTTCTTTTTTTCTTTCTTTCTTTCATTGTTATTTCTCCTTTCTTTACTTTCATCATCTCTCTTCATATTGTTTTTCTTCTCTCTCTTTTTCTTTAATCGTCTTCTTCCACTTCCACTCTCTCTCTCTCTCTCTCTCTCTCTCTCTCTCTCTCTCTATCTCTCTCTCTCTTGCTCTCTCTCTCTCTGTAGGAGTGGTGAATTATGAATGGTCAGGGCCTCTCCACGGGCAGTAATTGCATCCTGGACAGCTGGCGCATGGTGGCTGCGTTTGTCTCCATCTGTGACTAGACTGCATGTATGTATTTGTGTGTGTGTGTGTGTGTGTGTGTGTGTGTGTGTGTGAACGTGCACGTGTGTGCATGGATGCGTTGCACATGACAACAGAAATGAGTGAGACAGCGCAAACACACACGCACACACATCATGGCCATATATACACACTCTTAGCTGTTACTATAGTAATGGGTGTTGCAATAAAATTCTAGATGCAAAACAGAAATCTTCTCTTGCAAAAAAAAAGCCTCTCAACCTCCTGTTCATGTCTAAAATAGCATCTTGATATTATTGCATTTGACTTTAATATTTCATAAATTATTCAAAAAGGCTTTATAAATGTGTTCCCAAATATAAACAATAAAAAATAAATGAATAAGAATTATATCTGAATAATAAAACATATTTACATGGAATTTTTACAATTATTTGTGAATTTTGAAACCACGGTAGCTCTTCTGTAGGATCCCCATAAGCAACGGTGTCTATGACCCTGTTGCCAATTCACCACTTGTTCTTCCTTGGATCAGTTTTGGTAGGTACAAACTACTGTATACCTGGAACATTCCACAAGACCTGCTATTTTGGAAATGCTCTGGCTCGGTCGTCTAGCCATTACAATAAAGTCAAAGTGGCTCCTTACATTTGCACATTTTTCCTTTCTTCCAACGTTTCTCTCCTGATGTGAGTGGTCTCTTGCAGGATGACAATTCCCCTGAACTACAGGGTATGAGAGGTCCCTGAATAGTCTGATTAGGATGGAAATCATATGGTGTGTCCTACTGAATATGTTGGATCGATGTTTTAGACAGTGGCTCCTCACCACCTTCATCAAAACAGGAATATTTTTGGATCAGTCTCTCCAGTAGGGCACCTTACTAGGGCACTTTGTGTTGATTTTTCCTTAAATCTGTCATGAATTTTTAAGAAAACTCATTCAAAGCTCGGTAATGTTGCACATATGGAAATATTCGCTCCATTAAAGCTGAAGGCTGGCTGTGAAGGTTTCCTCCTCTTGTTCAGCCAGTAGATCTCTTTAACAGTCTGTTATTAGGGAAATGTCTATAAATAATATGCTGGAGTGTGTAACAGCAGTATCATGTGTCAATGTCGCCGGTGTTTCTAAATGCGTGTGTATATGTGTGTGTGTTCATGCGTTTATGATTGTGTGTGTGTGTGTGCATGTGAGTCTGTGTGTGTGTGTGTGTGTGTGTGGCTTTGGGCGTGCATATTTTCTTTGTACATGAGTGGTGATTAGCTCAGCTCTGCCAATCACTGAAATTTACATTAGACCTGAAATTAATTTCATACTTTCTCTCTGTCTCTCTCTCTCTCTCTCCCCCTCTCTCTCTTTAATTATGCCAACATCTGCTGTGTAGCCAGGCTGCGCACATGAATTTTAATAATGGTGTGTTTTTGTTTTAGTTTTTTTCTTTCTTTTTTCTTTTTTTCACTCCAGTTCCCTCTGAACTTTGGGGAGGGGGCATCCTTGTAGTGATTTTCTTCCTCTCCTGAACACAAAGAGCGGTTGAAGGAGAAGAGATTTGATCAATTAGTATCCTCTGGCTCGATTTCACACCGAAGTTTTATCATCTTAACACCCCTGAAATAAATGCATTCACTAAACCACATGCACACACACACACACACACACACACACACTATTTGTTGCAGGGAGCAGACACACAATGTCAGTCTCAGCGCTTAATAAGTGTGCGCTTTAAGATCATGAGCACAGTGTAAATAAAGGCAATAAAAGCTGAGCATCATATCCACTGTTTTGTCTTCATAAGATTTACGAGAGATTAATGCGCTGACGATCCACCTACAGTGAAACACACTGATCTTCTTTGCCTTGTTTCCAGTGATGAGCAGGGACTATTAGAGCTGAGCCATAAATGTTAAAACTAGATAAATGGGAGCAAGACCCACATTGCAGAATTCTGCTGGATTCAGCCATAACAATAACACAATATATACAGTATCCTTTAGGCAGTAAGTGAACAGTCAGTTCTTAAAGTTGATGTGCTGGAAGCAGGAGGGTAAGGATCTAAGCCACTTTGACAAGGGCCTTATTGTGGTGGCTAGATGACAGAGTCAGAGCATTTTTAAAACAGCAGGTCTTGTGGAGTGTTCCAGGTCTGCAGTAGTTATTACCTACCAAAAGTGATCCAAGAAAAGACAACTGGTGAACAGGCGACAGGGTCACTGGCACCCAAAGCTCACTGATGCATGAGGGTAGTGAACGCCAGCCCCTCTGGTCCGATTGCACAGAAGAGGTTTAAAAAGTGAATGCTGACTCTTATAGAAAAGGGTCAGAACACACAGTGCACCACAGTAAGAGCTGTTTCAGCAGCATGAGGGGGACATTTAGCATCTTCTGTCCATCTGACTGACACAGAAAGAACATGCAAGCATAAAGAAGGGACCCTGGCCTGGAATCAGCTTTCCTCATATGTGCCTGATGTCAGGATTCCTAACCACGTCATTGTCTATGGCCCACTGGCTCTTTGGTAAGTTGTAAGGATCATGGTAGAGCCCAGTTGCCTTTAATTTAAGCAGATAATTGTTTGTTTTACTCCATTTTGTGCAGTTTCCCCCGAGCCTACTAATGGCAGCTGTTTCTCTGAATTACGCTTCTCTTTTCTTTAGCTTTGTGCAGTCATTCCCATTTCTTGTTGCAACTCTGTGCAGTCAGTTGCACAGCAGTTGCACATTTCCATTGTAGTGTTTCCACAGCATATAAGTTGAACACCAACTCTGCCACTCAGTCGGATAGAATCCATCTCTCTCACTCTCACTCTTACTATATATACCCAGAAACAGGGTATCAGGGTGGGTCACACTGGTCCAGAAAGCAGAATGGGACAGAAACACTGGTATCTCAGCTCAACAGAGCGGGTGAGGGAGAGAGAGAGAAAGAGGGAAATATTGTTAGAGATGCTGAAATATAACAAGTGATTAAGAATGATGTACATTGTGGTCTGAGTGCAGGCAGGAGCTCCAGCAAGACTTGCTATGACCACATAACTAAAGGGGAGAGCTAGGAGGAAGCACAGACATGAAGGCATCCTGGGGCATAAGCAGCTAGCCACTCGACTGTCAACAAACCTGAGGGAACACGTCAGATTGGGAGGTGACAGTATTCAAACATCGCAGTTTACCAGAATACTCTATGCCTGAGACTCTCCAGATCTACACCTTATCCTGAACTAACAGAAGGCTTGACTAAACAAATATATTTTCAACCTGGACTTAAATATTAGGACTGTGTCTGAGTCCCGAACATAATTTGGAAGATTATTCCATAACTGTGGGGCTTTATAAGAGAAATCCCTGGCCCCTGCTGTGGCCTTTGCAATGTGGGGTACAAGCAAAAGACCTGGACCTTTTGATCTAAGTAGGCGTGGTGGCTCATAAGAGACCCAGAGTTAACTCAGATACTGTGGTGCAAGATCGTTCAGTGCTTTATAGGTCAATAACAGAATCTTATAGTCAATGCGAAATTTTATCTGGAGCCAGTGCAGATTAGATAAAACAGGGATGATGTGATCGTATCTTCTGAAGAAGAAAAACAGTTGAACGCATAGACATGACTCTGACTACAGAATGATGTGGAACTCATACTCGTACCAAATCTAGAGAAGGTTCCCCAGAACATAAATCTGGGCCTTTGTATGTCAGACTGATTTACATTGCCCTTTGTGGTTGACTCTATATGAGCTTATCAGTGTGGAATAATGATCAGTGTTCACTTATATACCAGTACACCTCTTCCACCCCCCACCCCCCGTTCCCCTCTCGCCCCTGACAACAGCCAGCAGCTCAGTACGGTGTGTTCAGTCTCAGTTCATCTGTCTTTATATCCATGTCCTCCTCTAACAAGTGTTTAAATAGAGCACCTGCCCCTCCACTCCACACACACCAGCACACACACCCAGCTCACACATACCCTGCTGGGACAGGGCTATTCATCAAACACACACACACACAAACACACACACACACACACACACACACACACACACACACACACACACACACACACACAC
>JBBPDA010022499.1:1915-15713 GCA_037974385.1 Arnoldichthys spilopterus | reverse complement strand
TAAATAAAACTTTTAAAATTACTTTACGGTGTAATTCTGACCTCTCCTTGAAGACACATCGACACTCGCCAACATCAGTATGAATGCTAATTGGCTATGCTAAATGGATATAGGCCAAATATGTGTAAACAGGTATACATAAATGCACTGACATTTAAAATAGGCCGTTTTGTGCATACATGGGACATAAACCCTTCAGACTGAAAATTCAACAATATTCATATGCAGGACCTTTAAAAGTTCCCAATTTGTAAATGGCAGAAAGGTACCTGAGCTTGTCATCGCCCTCTTTCCTCTTTTTAGGCCGCGACGGTGCAGGAGGTTCAAAAGGACTGAACTTGCCGGTGTAGCTCAGCATGGCGAAGCTCAGTGACTGGGTATGCAGTGGCCTGTACTTCCTGTCATTAAACAACAACAACAAAAAAGTGCTGGTCATTTGACATGGACATGTGGATGTAGTTTAGAACAGAGCTGCAAAAATGAAAATTTCTGCAGAAAGGCAACACAATAGTGAAAGTGACTATTTGTCATTGTGAAAACACTCGAGCACCACAACGAAATGTGACCTCTGCATTTAACCAATCACACGTGCACACGTGGGCAGCTTTCAACAGCGTTTGAGGTACCATCCCTTGCTACACTGCTCCCATGTGCTGCTGGTATGGGTTGAGTGAAGAGGTCGCATTTCGTTGTGGTGTACTTGGTGTGATAGGGTGTGTTCACAATGATGAGTAGTCAGTGACACAATGCTAAGAAGCGTGGGGGTGGGGGTGGGGGGGTGGGGGGTGGGGTGCTTCTGGCACAAGCCAGAAAAGTCCATGCAGAAGCTAATATGCTACATCACCACATAAAAAATCCATTCCAGAGGCCAGTGCAAGACCTCTTACTCAACCACACACCTCTTTTTCCTTATTCACACACATTATGCTAACGTTTTTGGCTTTTTTCGTAATGCTCCTTTCACTATAGCAGCTGTGATATTCCACTGACATATGCCTTGAAGCTCTTACAGGATGCATTTCAGAAATGCACACTGAGGCAACAATTCTCTTCATTAACTAATAGCTGTCGAAAAGGGCTTTTCACTTTGCAGGCCCCCTGCATATACAGGCCAGCCTGGGAGGTTTAGCAGGGGGTGCAATGGATACCTCCCCCAAAGGACCAAGGCCCTAGTGGCCCCTACGCACTTCTGGACCTGATCCAATTTGTCTAATGGACGTCTAAAGCTACTCAATTAAGCCGTGGCGGCAGGAGCTGAAATGTAAGCCTTGCGACATGCAAGGGCTGGAGGCTTGCAAAACCTAGCTCACGCACTAGGCCTGGACACAGCAAATGTCACCGGGTCACGGTGTAGCAGGTGTAGTTAACCCGTCTTCACCAGTGATGAACAGTATAAGGGTGGAATGGTTTAATTCGCCGTAGTGAGGAGCCTGAAAACAGGCCTTATTTGAACCCTTAGATGCACAAATGGGCCTAAAATGACACAGGGAGGTCATTTCTTGCAATATCGTTGAAATAAAATGTTATTATAATTTCATATTTTAGGAATATTTAAAAAACATGTTTCTGAGGTCACGTCATTTACAATTTTTATCTAACCTGATTAGAAAAAAAAAAAAAAAAAAAAAAAGTTTTATATTACGACCCTACTTTTCCATAAGTTGGCCCAAAATGATTTCTACTGGAGGTTCAATAGAACGTTTCAATCTTGTCGACTGTTGAAGTGAGGAATATTTACTGGGGACCACACAGACTAGATCCGAAGTGTCGGCCCTCAGAAATATTATTTTACACCATAACATTGCCCAGCACTTACAGCATCGTAAACTTTTTCCTCAAGGAGTCTTCAAAAGGAGATCGTCGGCCCACATGAGTAGTCGACTGCCAACAACTGCAAACCCCGATCACTGAAGCAGTGGGAAGGTGTGAAGTGAGTCACAATCCAACCACAGGGGAGGAGAAGACAGGGCTAACCCAAAGAAAAAGGTGTCGGATCTGCACACGATCACAAAGTCTGGAATAGGTTTGAGAACAGACGTGTTGACTAAAACCTTGTTGGGGGCAACCACAGGTTCGGAAATTGCTATATGGCCTAAAGAGCTGCAGGTTGAATGTTCTTGTCCAGATGTTATATAGTGTTTTCCTGTTGTGTTGTACATGCTAAAGCATTAAATAAGCAATAATTAGCTGCAATGCAAAGCTAGACATTACTTAGCAAACCGTGCAAATTATCCAGCGGGTGTATTTGGTGTTTCTGTGGGGCTCATACACCAGGCTTCTTGATCTGATGTACAGTTTCCATGAAGCAACCAATTTTCCCAATAAGAATGAAATGGTAGGCCAATGTTTATGCGGCCTACTTACGTCAGCATGGCACAAATACACCAATCTTTCAATGGTTGTGACATACCAAAGCATCTACCTACCAACACCACAGCAACCTCATAGCAACACTTTAGCAACCACCAGAGAGACCATAGCAACGGGGGGAAATGGCTTTAACTTCGCAAACACTCGATTTTCTTCAGGAACTTCACTTTTCTAATGTCTAAAAGAAGAATGTCTTTCTTATGTCTAGAATCTAAAGCTTCAATTAATAGACTTTGTAATCACCAGTGAACTGTTGATGGAGCTGATCGACCTCCTAGAGTCACGTCTGCTGGCGATCACAGAATCCAGGAGTGGAATATGGATTCAAGGTCCAGATTTGAGAACCTCTGGTTTAAAAGCCTCTTGTTTTCACATCCATACCATTGCAGCCACTCGCCATCATCTCACCTCTATTTACACCTGCGTTCTGCCCTACAGCACTACATTACCCACAATGCACTGCTCTTAAAAGGCCAATAGTGGATTTTACAACACAGAATGGTGAATGAATGGTGGGCAAACGTATGTGGCCCACTTACGTCAGCATGACACAAATACACCATTCTTTCAATGGTTGTGGCATACCAAAGCATCTACCTACCAACACCACAGCAACCTCATTGCAACACTTTAGCAACCACCAGAGAGACCATAGCAACTGGGGGAAATGGCTTTAACTTTGCAAACTTTTCTAATGTCTAAGAGAAGAATGTCTTTCTAATGTCCAAGTCTAGAATCTAAAGCTTCAATTAATAACACACTTGTTTCTAATTCAAAATATTTTTTATTTGTACAGTGTACAGCTGTCCCCAACTAAAGATTTCCCTATCTGTTGTTACTTAGTCGTTGCACACTTATGATTTAATAATTTAATAAAACAGATCAACCTGTCACCTCAGAAAATGGTTGGGGTTTCAGTCCAGAGACAAAATAAATGTGAAAAGAAACATTTAACAATGTGCAACATAAATACAAAAATGTACAGAGCCTTAGATTTTTTTTAAGCCTAAAAAAAGGTTGTCAAAAATACTGAACAAAGTATATTATAATAATAATACTAATAATAAGAAGAAGAATGTTAGAATATGAATGAAGTTTGCTCTTGCTAATTTCATAAACTATGCGACTCCACAATTCCACTTACTTTCATATGATTGGTTTTTAGTTCGGTCATAACCCCTAAAGGCATGATTAAGAAGCAACAGTGACCCATTAATTGCCAAATTGTGAGCCCAGGGGTGAGTTCCAGTGCTGAGACAAAAAAAACAAAAACAAAAAAAAAAAACACTTTTAACACTGTGCTACATAAATACAAAAGTGTGAATAGCCTTTAAAAAAATTTACAGATAAAAAAAAAAAATTAATAAGCCTTTTGGTGGGTCCAAAAGCAAGCCATCTGTTGATGACCATGCCAAAGTGAAAGCAGTAATGGTTCTGAATCGTTCAGAATAACCAAACAAAGGAGAAAGAACCACGCCAGGTATAAGCTTCCCTTTCAACTATGGAGAGTGCTTTATTGCAGCTCCCGACAACAGGCAACGAAAAAAATTACTCCGGGCCTCGCCTTGAGGCAGAGTGGCTTATTGGCTTGTTATTGGCGCGAAACAGTTTAAAACAGCGGTTCTCAAATCTTGACCTAGAATCCGGATTCTGCTCCTGGATTTTGTAATCACCAGTAAACTGTTGATGGAGCTGATCGGCCTCCAAGAATCACGTCTGCTGGCGATCACGGACTCCAGGAGCGGAATTGGATTCAAGGTCCAGATTTGAGAACCTCTGGTTTAAAAGCTTCTTGTTCTTGCATTCATACCATTGCAGCATCTCGCCATCAACTGACCTCTATTAACGCCTGCGTTCTGCCCTACAGCACTACATTACCTATAGTGCACTGCTCTTAAAGGGCCAACAGTGGTTTTATAAAGAAGGGGTAATTAACAAGAACGACAAAGCACAGCTCTCGCACAAAATAAATGTTTGATGGACTAATGGTTAGTGGTTCGCTTTTGCTCTGTCACAACAAAGAAAAAGCCAGATTGAAAATAAAATTTAATTTATTACATTACTAATTATGCAGTCGTGTCATTTACATAATTACTTTCATATCGCGTAGCACAACAGTAAGAACTCAAGATGTCCAAGAGTCAGTGTTAAACCTCCTAACTCGATTACTTATTTAAACACTGAACCTTAGTGAGTTGCCTAGAACTTAAGTTAATCAGGATGACCTCCCGGTGCCGTCCTCGCTGTGTGATTAAACCTCGGATAATCTGAGCGAGCAACAGGCGGAGGCTTTTCCCCATTCGAGCTGGACACCCGATACTCAAACAAGCGACCTGGACCATTAACATGACCAGGGTTTAATCCAGACAAATTTAATAATAAATATGTAATAATAAAATTTTGCTAATGTGTGTTAATTTCTCAAACTACATGATTCCACTTGCTTACACAAAGTTCTAGTCAGGTCATAACCCCTAAAAGCACAATAAAGCTGTTAAAGTGCAACAATTCCTTGCCCAATTGTGAGCCCACGGTCTGAGAACCTCAGAATCTTGCTCCTAACTGATCTTCTTCACCAGTCATCATATGTACACAGTCCTCACATAGAAGCTCACTGTTCACCGTTGGGCATACTGGATTAATCTATATGCCCTGCCCCCTGGTGGCTGTTTCGGCTTTGTCACGAAAACAATTGTCATTTAAAACATTAGGATCCGTAATTAATCTACTGGATAAAACTGACCTCCAGAGCACATGCCCACCAAATTTGAAGATTCTGTGTATTTTTGTTTTTCTTTAATAATCTGTTAAATTGTGTTTTTACATAAACAAGGTGGCGCTATTGCAGACACGTCACAACCGGAACAATAAAATCGTTATAAACATCACCCCGTGCAGCGACAGGTCAAACAACACGACAGAAAAGTCACATTCTATCACAGAAACAGCACTAAACACATATTATACACATAAAACAGCAATAAAACCATAAACGCGCAGCTCACCGAACCAAAACAAACGGAAGTTGACATGTCATAAACCGCATTCAACAGCATTCAATATCAGCTCACCCGCACAAAACTTTTCATGCTACTTCTGTCTGGATCAGTTTGCAGTTTGAATGATGTGTCTGACCTTCTGATCTGACGCTATGAAGCTTTAAATGCAACTGTACAACTAGACAGGAATTTGCCAAATTCTCCCTCATCTTAAATTATATGATATAGAACTATGAACGATTTACTTGATCAATTTGAAATTGTTCATGCATACAGAGGACACCTGTGGGATGAACATATTAAAAATGGGAAGAGACTTATGAGGTGGGTTCCTTATTTTCAAACAAAAAATACAAACTAAACTCACAATAAAATATATAGTAAAATATTATTTTCATGCTAACTGAACAAGCGGTTTCTGCTAATACTTTCATTCAAGAAAAAAAAAAACGTAGCTTTATTGCCTCTATACATGATTCTGTACATAGCTGTAGATATATATGTATAGACAATAGTCTAGTTTATATCTACCTGTCTGCATACAAGGGCTGAACAATTTTGGGGAAAGTTCTCTCATCGCCTAGCATAACGAATGCAAAAGCAACTATACATGAACAGCACAAATGCATTTTCTTCAAACTGCAACCGGTGGCACCACCAGGTACCAAACCTCTGACTGAAGGTTGAAAACACTATTATTTATAAATACATGCCATTATTTACTACCTTTGTATTCACCAAAACCAGTAGAAGATCCAGGTTTTGGGGCCTGAGGCTTATAATGGTAGAACATAGTTGGCAAGAACGCGAAAATCACACTGTTTAGTTTCATGATTCTTGAAGATCTCCATCCAAAACGTACGAAAAACGTCATCGTGATCTGAATTGTAGCTATTATGACTGAAAAAAACCGAACTGAAGCTGCAATTTCTATGTTAAAGCATAAAGTGTTTAAGGTACAACATCAGCCTGATGTTTAACCAAGTTGTACCACTGACTGGAGTTGGTTCTGAACTTTTGCACATTAGCGTATGCAACACTTACATCATGTCCTGAGATTCAGAACAAATGCACCATCCAAACATTGTCACATAAAGGAGCAAAAGAACTACTACTCAGGGATCACAGCAGTACACCAAACATTTGGGTGCGTTTTTGTGAAAAGAAGGACATCCTGTACATGAAAAAGCACATTGAAATACGCAATTATGGTTTATATGTGCTGGATTTAGCATAACTTTGGAAAAAGAAGACCTTGTCCAAACACAGCCGGGTATTTTTCAAAAATGTGATTTTCCATTTTTTCTTTAAAAAAATCCCGTCCACATGAGCACGGTTTGAAAAATATCCACACACAAACGCCAAAAAAGCACCGTCAAGCGCTGCTTAAGCAACAGGTTGCCCGAGGTGGCTTCAAGTGGAGGCATGAGCTCGCTTTCAAAGTTGTTCCACCGACCACTGTTCAGGCCTCTCAGGTGTGAACTTGTTGGTGTTGAATACAGGGGAGACATCCCAAGCTTAGTCTGAAGCCTGTGTCCTTCAAAACGGAGGAAAAGCCACTGTGCGTGTGTGTATGAGCTGTAAAACGTCCTAATAGCAAAAAGTCACCAGCGCCGGGATTTTTGTCCCTTCATATCGGCGTCAACAGAGACAAAGTCGCACAGTTTTGATGAAAATCTCAGTTTTTCTCATCCATACGTAAACGGCAAAAATCTTCACCTTGGAATTATGTTTTCATGGCCAAAAATGCTCTTTATGTGCCAAAACGCATGTAAGAAGCGATGTTTTTTCCCCAAAAATACCCAGCTACGTGTACACAGGGTAAGTAAGTAAGTAAGTAAAGTTTATTTATAAAGTGCCTTTCACAGACACAGGTCCCAAGGCGCTGTACAACAGTAAAATATATAAAATTACAATCATAAAATACAATAACGCTAATAAAATAGGAATAAAAATAAAAAGAAAGAGATTAGGAAAAGTAACACAGCTATTGCTCAGCACTCTCCAAAAGCCTGTCTAAATAAAAATGTCTTAAGTTGTTTTTTAAAAGAATTGACTGAGCCGGCGGTGCGCAACGCGAGCGGGAGACCATTCCAAAACCTTGGTGCGAGGGATTGAAAAGCACAATCCCCCCATGTCTTAAGCCGTGAGTGTGGGACAGTCAAAAGGCCCAGTTGACTTGACCTAAGGGGTCAGCAGGTAACGTATTGATGCAAAAGACCAGTAATGTACTCAGGGGCTTGACCATGCAGAGCTCTGTAGGTGAGCACCAAAATTTTAAACCGAATTCTAAAATAGATCGGAAGCCAATGCAATGAATATAAAATGGAAGTAATATGTTCTCTCCAGCTGAATCGGGCCAAGAGTCTAGCAGCAGCGTTTTGAACAGACTGTAACCGAAAAAGGGAGGATTTGTTCAGGCATGAGTACAGGGCATTGCAATAGTCAAGACGTGGGGAAATAATATAATGTACAAGCATTTCCATTTTAGATTTTGATACTATGATCCTCAGTTTAGAAATATTTCGTAAGTGAAAAAAACAAGAACGAGTAATAGAGCTCACATGTGCATCAAGGCTTAGTGACTGATCTAAGACAACCCCTAAATTACGTAAGCTTGATTTAACGGATGGAGAGACAGAACCCAAACGGAGGCGAATTTCTGAGTGAAGGGCAGGTGGTGCTATAATTAAAACCTCAGTCTTTCTTGTCTTTCTTGAGTTCAGCTGCAAGAAGTTGTTGCAAAGCCAATTGTTGATCTGAGACAGGCAGTCAACCAAAATGGACAGTCTGTTCATCTGATTGGGTTTAAAAGAGATGTAAAGCTGTATGTCATCAGCATAAAGGTGGTAAGAAATTAACTTAAAAGAGTTAATAATCAGAGACAAAGGCTGGATATACAAAGAAAACAGAGTTGGTCCAAGGACAGAACCCTGTGGCACTCCACATGTCAAAGGAGCAGTAACAGATGTGAAGTCTGCTACACCAACCGAGAAACTCCTATTGGATAAGTAGGAAAAGAACCAGTCCAGTACGGAACCAGAGAGACCCACAAACTGTTCTAACCTATTAATTAAAATCTGGTGGTCTAATGTATCAAAGGCCATACTAAGGTCTAATAATACTAACATGGAATATTCTGCTGCATCGGCAGCCATTAATAGGTCTTTGAAAACCTTAATGAGAGCTGTTTCTGTAGAGTGCTGTTTCCGAAAACCAGACTAAAATGAATCAAACAGCTGTTTCTCCTCTAAGAAGGCACCAAGCTGCTGTTCAACAACTTTTTCTAAAACTCTACCAACAAAAGGCAGTTTTGAATTAGGCCTATAATTATTCAGTACAGAAGGATCCAGATTTGGTTTCTTCAACAGTGGGTGAATAACACCATGCTTAAAATGTGAAGGAACAATGCCAGACCGCAAGGAGCTATTTATAATATTTAGCAAGTGTGGACCTATAAAGTCAAAGGTTTGTAACAGTAATGATGTAGGCAGTAAATCTGTTGGACAAGATGAGGGTTTCATTTTTCTGATCAGAGCAGAGAGATCAGAAAGAGAAACTGGAGAAAAAGTATTAAAAATGTCAGAGTGTAAAAAATTATGGTTAAAAGATGGCGGAACTAGACTAATATTAGCCCGTACATAGGGCCTACATTAGCATACATTTGACTTACTCCCCCCACTGACGTGTTAAACTAGGCAAACTATGCACCAACATTAGCAGAAAATGTGTAACTTCACATGTGACAGTGTGTATCAAGTGTCTTTTTTTCAAATTCATGCTTGAAAATGAAAAAACAAGACTCTGTAGGCACTGACCTGCTTGAGTCCTCAACTTTGAGGAAGTCGTCTTTAAGAGAACCTGCTGCGGAGCAGAAAGAGCGACAGTAACATATACTGTACAATCCGTATCCGATAGCACAGATCACACAAACACTGTTATATAAGGGCTACTGTATCTGAACATGGATTTAGCCTGGACTTGGATGAAACTGCAGTGCTGACTGAATTAGGGGTGGAAGATATGTCAAAAATATTTCAATATTTAAAAAAAAAAAAAATAAATAATAAAAAAAAAAATCAAGGTATGCGTACTAATTACTAACAATATCAATATTTGCTCAGAAAAGCATATTGCGACCACAGTTTATCACGATAATGATAAATATCGTCATAATGCCCAACTCTACTGTGAATCACCATTGAAAACTCAGTCTAGGTCAGGGGTGCCCAACTCTGGTCCTGGAGGGCCGGTGATTTCCCTGGTCAAGCAAATCTTCTTCACCTCCTCTGTAAACTGGGCACCCCCTGGTCTAGGTTGCATGCTCTAGGTGGCCCTGTGTGTCCTACGCTTGAGCCAAACAAGGCGGAACTTACCTTTGGTGACACGTGGGCATTCACCAGCCTTCTTCTGTTAAAGACACAAAGGATCAGTAAGGACCATGTAGCTGGGCAGTGGTTTTCATATGCTAAAGACTCTACACACCAGACAATCAGGCAGCTAGGGGTGGGCGATACGACAAAAAATATCTAATCAGGCAAACAGCTCCATTTTTTTCTGAAAAAATTTAAGTATCACACCACAAAATGTTCACTTAAGCAAGACTAATGATGCACGATACACATTTTAACTTATATATATATATATATATTTTTTTTTTTTTTTTTTTTTATTCATTTTTAATATTGGGAAATATTAGTTCATATTGAAAGTTGATAAACTTTAAGAGCGTAAAAGCTGCTTTTTTACCTTTTAATAATAACAATAATAATAATAATAATAATAATAATGGCTGAATCACTGAAGTCGTTATCAAAATAATCAATAGATAACTTGATTACCATCGTGTAAGGATGGGTGATATGGTTAAAATATGTTATGGCTGATATTTTGAGAATTTTCCTTGATATGCGATGTCACGATATGTATTAAGATGGAATATTTTTTTCTAAAAAAATCCAACTATGAGTGTAAAGAATTTTTATTTAGTGTTTTTCACACCGCAGTACAATATGTTCACTTAAACAAGACTAATGATGATCCTTAAAACTAAAAACATCAGTGTTCAAGTACAAACGATATAGAGATGTGCTAAGAAAAACATGCTCACAAAAAACAAAACTGTGATCAGTTTATCACGAGAACGAAAAATACCATCATATTGCCCAGCTCTACAGGCAACCCCGCCTCCCAGCATGCACACAAAAACTAAAATGCTGCCATAATGAAACCAAAATCAATCTCATCTGATAGAGATGTTCGACTGGAGTTGGCCAAGATCGGTTTGGCAGATTATTGCATCAAAGACACGACCGTCTGTCAATTTCAACAATTTTCTTTGTGATGCAGCATGACGTGTTAAACGGTTACCTCTTGCTTTTGGTGGCACTTTATCTGAAATGTTGTTTTTTAAACAAGCAACTCATCTTTCAGTTATAACGCCCCATTACAGCACAAGCAATGCTGCTTTACCACTGGAACCGGAAGAACATGTGGAACGACTGGAAATCCTGAGATCTGCTTTGAGAACCACTAGTGTATTTCAGGTTAGGGTGAGGGAGGTGGCAAACGCACATTAGCTCTAATACTTCATGAATGTTGAATGTCTAATACAAAATCCAAGGCTTCTTTGCTTTAATGTTTTCCTTATTTAGCAGAAAAGCAGTAGGACACAGCAAATGTGGGTTATCACTATTAACATCACAGCTGTGCACAATACATGATGTACCACAATATGGTGTGTTGCCATTTGATGAGTAGACAGGTTTATAGTGGTTTTTATTGCATTTCCAAGCTCTGAGTGGCACTAAAACCCATTAAAATGTACCGACTTTGTGATGCCAATTATTACAATAATGATGTCATACAGCCAAAGCAGGTGAGATGAAAATCTAAAACTGAATTACCTCAGTTCTCTTGTTTCTATGAGCAGAAAGTTCAACAGTCAGCTGATCAACAATCCTCAGGAAATCTGGTCATCAGGTTAAAAAAAAGAACACAGATACAGAACCACAAAAACCAGAGCAGGTCATATATTCAAAAGTAGCAGTGGCGCCCTCTTCTGGCACCAGCAGCACATTAAAAAAATATTAAATAAATAAACACACAAATAGTACTGAAACTGTATATAAAAAACAAATATAACATTTTGCTAATGTTCAATTTATTTAAATCAAATAATGCAAAACCATTTAATAAAAAAAAAAGTAATTTATTTATTATTAAATCATTCTTTTTAATAATGAATTAAAATATTTATCAAAATAATTTTATGTTGCATTATTGGTAGGTAATTTATATAATTTAAAAAATACATATAATTATTAGAATTATATAGATTACCTAAAAATGATTAAATCATTAATATTTCTTATTATTAGCAACATCTTTTTGAAACTGTTGCTTCATAACATCACAAAAAGCAGATTTGGCAGTATTTAAAGTACATATCCAAACATTAGTCAAAATTGATGACATTTATTTGCCAAAAGCTGAATAAATGCTTAAAGTAGGCAGCAGATAAAAGGATACCTTCTACACCCACGATCTTCACACCCCAGGAGCGAGCGTTAGTCAGCGCACTGCCCCGGGACTTCTCCTGCAACATTCACAGATGGTTAGACAAGTTATAACAAAATTCTGAGCACAAATCTGGCCAAAAATCTTAGTTTCAAACATTAACCTAAAAAATGTTGGCAATAAGGCAAAAGACTGTTGTTTTGTTCTGCTGATAATGGAAGGGAAGCTTATACCCCAACAATTACCACCATGCAGCTGCACAGCTAACAATCACCTTAAACTGCCTTGAATTATTAATGGCCTAGTTCAGCTAAATATCTAATATACACACTGTGGTAGATGTAGTAGATCTGCATGTCTGGAGTCCAGACTTAGCTTGTTTTTTAGTTTAGAACTGAAGCTATAAGGCTAATGTTGCTAGCAAACACTAGAACGCAATAGTCACCCGAATCGTTTCTGTAAAAATACATCCCCAATAGTTCCCTCAACCTGATCGAAGCAAATTCGGCTTTTTAGGCAGCGTAGACTTGTCAATGTGGTTTAGAACACAATATAACCTGGATGTGTTCCCACCTGTACTTAGTACTGTGCACTTATGTTCGAATCACCCAGAACGCGTGTTAATGCAGGATGTAAACAGGGGCGAAGACACATTGAGGATGCACTGAAATCTGATCACTCGGACCACATTTGGAGCAGGTCTGAGCCACAGGTGGGCACCTTCTATCTGTATAAGCAGAATGACATTGCCCTGAAGATCGCAGGTTCAAGTCCCAGCTCGGGGCACTACTTAGGTACCCTTGAGCAAGGTACCGTCCCGCTACACTGCTCTATGGGCACTGTAGATCGCTGCCTGCTCCTGTGCGTTTGCATGTGTGATGGGTAAAATGCAAAGGGGTCACATTTAATTGTGGTGATTCTCATTTGAGTGTTCACAATGACAAATAGTCACTTTCACTTCACTTCACAAGTTGCATTCAACTATGGGGCAGCAGTGGTTAGGGAGTTGCCCCAGTTACCTGAAGGTCGCTGGTTCAAATCCCAGGTACCATCCCCGGGCACTGCTCCCCAGTCGCTGCCTACCGCTCCTATGGGGATGGATTAAATGCAGAGGTCACGTTTCGTTGTCATGCACTGTGTGCGGTGATGTTCACAATGGCACTCGCTCACTTTCACTATTCAGACGCTGCCTCCAAAAACACATCTGGTCTCTGCAGATGGAAAGGATGTGATCAGATCTTGCACCACCTGTGCATCTTAATGCCAGGTGTGAACAGGGTCCTACTGCGATCTAGTGAAAGTGAACATTTGTCATTGTGAACACACTCGAGCACCACAGCGAAATGGGACCTCTGCCTCTAACCCATCAAACGTGCACACGTGGAGCAAGGGCAACAATTATAAGCGCCCAGGGAGCAATGTAGCGGGACGGTACCTTGCTCAAGGGTACTTTAGTAGTGAGCCAGTGAACCTGTGACCTTAAGTTCACAAGGCCAGTATGCGAACTGCTAGGCCACCCCTGGCAGTCTTACTCGGGAAGGGCCAGTGATGCAGTAGGTTCCAATACCAATGAGCAGAAGTGAGCCAGTTTCCAGCAGGAAAAACCAGATACATTTCACAGTAACAGCCACAAGAAGATTAGATGTGGCACATTTGGGAAAAGAGGAAAAGTGCAGAAATTTGCTCAAAGTGTTTTACTTGAAAGTTCTGTCAACTTATTTCAAGGACAGAGTCGGACATGTTTCGATTCAGCGGTCTAGCGGTTAGGCCCGAAGCTGGGAGGGCTCAGCTGTACCATGTGTGCATATTTGTGTGTGTGGTGTCCTGGAGGACACTGGACGCGTTTCCCAGTTAAAGGGGAAGAAAATAGAGGGAAAACAAGAGGCTCCCAAATTCCCCCCATCATCCAG
>JBBPDA010022462.1:0-15717 GCA_037974385.1 Arnoldichthys spilopterus | reverse complement strand
ATATATGACTGAAATCCCAGATTGGTACATGTACCACTGAGGTACCCGTGAGCAAGGTACCGTCCCCAGTCACTGGTCCCTGGGTGCTGCCATTATCAGCTCTTCCACAGATGGATTAAATGCAAAGGTCACATTTTGTTGTGGTGCACTGAGTGCTGTGCTATGCTGTGATGTGTTCACAATGGCAAAAAATCACTCGCTCACTGATCGTGTGGTTTTCATTATCCTCCAAACTAGGCTCTTTTAACCAGGCTTCAAGGCATTTTTTGTTTAAATGTACACTGATTTACTGTTAGCTTGCTGTGCTAACTACAGGCCAAATATTACATGTGCTCTAAAAGTTATGAAGCTGATACAGAACTGTACTGACTAATAAAAGGCTTTTAAACCAAACTTAAATGTTATGTTTGTTACCATAGCACAGGCGCCATGAAAGGGCTTTCTAGCTGCTGTAGGTCGTGCTATGTGGGGTTGCTTATATAACCAGCCCAACCAATCTCTGAAACACTATAGCCCCCTAGACATACACAGCACATATACAATGAAAATCCTCCTACTTGAGCGTATAGTATTGCTATCATATGGCCTTTATTCTTCAAGGCTCGCGGCTACTTAAGAGTCTCTATCTGCTCTTTTTACATAAGCACCTGAAACTGAAACCCTGAGACCAACATGGCTAAAATGCATGTGTTATGCAATATTACAATATAAGTGAGATGATGCTTATTCACGCTATTTCTTTTTAAGGCTCATCCAGTTGAACCAGACACAGACCACCCAAATATAGTGGCAAATTTTGGTCTAGATTTCGTCAGTTTTCGCCTAGCTTTGTATAGTTGTTTTTAAAGCTTAATAACTTCAGAGCAGAAGGTCATAGAAACATCATTCAAATTGGCAGTGGATCAAGACAAACTTACCATTAGGAAAATTAAGCTTTATTTAAAAAAAATAAATGCCTTTTTTATATTTTATTCTGAGTTTAGTTTGTATTTTTTGTAAGAAAAAAGGAAATCAGCCTCATAAGTCTTTTAGTTTTGAATAAATCCAAAAATACAATGTGGATCTTTTCTAGATTTTACATTCTAGATTCTAGATTCCATCCCACATGTGTCCTCTGCATGCATGTACAATTTCAAAGTGATAGAAAAAATAGTTCAAGTTTTATTTAATATAATGTAAGATGAGGGAGAATTGGGCAAATTCTCATCTAGTTGATGCAGTTGTATTTAAAGCTTAACCAAACCAAATGACCCAAGCTACAGTTAAAAAATCTCAGACTGTCAGGCCGTGTAGCCATAAACATTTCATGTCTTGTGAGTGAGCTTCTCGAGGCATTAACCTCTTTAGATGTCTGGTTCATTCATGTTATTTATTTAATTATTATGCCGAACATTTGAGGGATTCTTCTTTAAGTGCTGTGTAACTAGTATGTAGCAGAAATCCAGAACTAAGTGAGAAGCTGAGGTACGTAGTGTCTCCAGCTGCTTTGTGCTGAACCTACTCTATAAACCAATTAAAAGGTTATTTCAGCTCAGAAACAACAGCAGCCATGACCTGTCTTCTGCCTCTAGAATTATATTTACTGCATGGGCCGAGACACAGAATGAATTGACTAATGTCAGGTTGGCAGTGTGCCAGGCCACTGGAGAATAAAAGACAGGCCTTGTTTCTGTTTACAGTGATGTCGGTGCAAAGTCTTTGGCCAGATGAACTTACAGCATGTGAATGTGGCCGTTTGTGTTCGTGTGTTCGTGTGTGTGTGTGTGTGTGTGTGTGTGTGTGCGGACCTAAGGCCTTGCTGTCAATGCCACTGGTCAATGGTGATATTACGTAATAAAAGGTTTTAAGGGAGAGCGCTTCACAGTTTAGCCACTTTATATACACGAATCAACCATAACATTAACACCACCTGCCTAATAATGAGTAGCTCCCTCATGTTGGTAAAATCACTCTGACTGTGGTGCACTGTATGTTCTGACCCCTTTCTGTCAGAGTCGGCATCACTTTTATACCTCAGTAGCACTTCTGTGGGATCAGTTTTGTTTGACTAGCCTTCACTTCCCACATGCAACAGTGAGCCTTGGTTGCACATGACCCTGTTGCAAATTCATCAGCTGTTCTACCTTCAATCACTTTTGATAGGTACTAACTACTGCATACCTGGAACACTCCACAGGACCGGCCGTTTTGGTGATGCTCTGACTCTGTCATCTAGCCATCACATTAAAGTCATCGCCAAAGTGGCTCAGATCCTTACGCGTTACAATTTTCTTGCTTCCAGCACATCAACTTCAGGAACTGACTGTTCACTTGCTGCGTGATAATCCCCTGACAAGAGCCATTGTAATGAAATAACTAGATTGTCATTGTTATGGGGCAGGCAATAAGACAGGGGGGCTTCCTCCTTGAGAGAGACTCAGATTCCTGGTTTTCTACTGTTAAGCACCAGAACGGTTCGAGTTCTGATGTCACAACATGGGCATATGTTGGACTTAATCCCAGAGAAGCAGTGTAACTGATATTTTATACTGTTTTTATTAAATGACCCCTAAATAAAACTTGTTCTTTTGTAGTAAAGATATTTTGAAAGGCTAAGTATCCCTGAGTGTTTGACCGGCATAGCTCATTAGCTCAGAGTTATCATCACTGGCCCAGATTCACCATCTCCCACACCATCATGACTCAGATGATTGGTGTGTTACTGCAACGCCTGCTTTGTTGATGCAGATGAGTAGGAGTTCTGAATGAGCAATACAGTGGAACAAGTGGATCATGGTGACGTAGAGTCCATAACAGATTACTTCCTTCTTTGGGGGTTGTGTTTATAATGGTCGAAGTTGTTTATGGGATATTTACTGATGTGGAAACTTCTTAGGGCTTCCAGGTTCCGGCTATCCAGAATTGGCTCATGAGCTGTTTTAATGGCTTTAAGAAGGTTTTGATATACTTGAGAACTTTGCAGCCAGTGCTTTCCTTTGTGAGCTGAAGTGGACAGAAGTCACAAGGGATGCATCTGCTTTCACCCTCTTTATGATTACACATTAGTGTCCCATCATTGCATAAATTAACTCCCACACAGTTTGACCCCCCCGGTTTCATCAGGCACAATGAAGGCATTGAGAAGATTGCTTTAGCGGTTAAGTCTTTTAGGCATATTTCCTTCTTATACCCCTTTCATGGCATGTGATTCTACCAGATTTTAGCATTCGCATCTCAATTCTGCATTGCATGACCATTTGGTGCCCACTCAATGCAATTGCAAACTAGTTGACTTACCCCTGACAGGTGAAATGAATGACCTTGACTGTCTAGTTATTTCAATACAATGACACCTGTCAGAGGGCTGAGATATAATAGGCAGCTAGTAAACAGTCAGTTTGATGTTCTGGAAGCAGCATAAGGGTGATGGCTGGACGACTGAGTCAGGGCATCTTCAAAACAGCAGGTTTTGTGGAGTGTTCCAGGTGTGCCTACCAAAAATTGTTACCTGCCAAAAATGATCCAAGGAAGGACAACTGGTGAATTGGTGACAGGGAATTGGTACCCAAGGCTCACTGATGCATGCAGGAAATGAAGGCTAGCCCATCAAATCTGATTCCACAGAAGAGCAACTGTGGTTTAAAAAGTGAATGCTGACTCTGATAAAAAGGGGTCAGAACACAGTGCACCACAGGCAGAGCTGTTTCAGCAGCAGGAGGGACCTACTCAATATTAGGCAGGTGGTCATAATGTTATGGCTAATCCTCAAAAATGACTTTTTATTGTATTACTTTTAAAAGACAAAGCTCAGAGTTAAGTAAAGAATGATTAAATTACTCACACCAAAGTGAATTTGATGCGCTCCAGACTGTTGAGAAACTTCTGTCTTGAGTAGCAAGTTTAAGTAGCTGTGAAACACCAGTTTCACTCGTTTGAAACATCACTTGTGTTCACCCAAGTACAGCAGTGCTTGCGCTAAGTATTTGCTTCAGCCATGAGCGCATGTTTTAGCCCAAATCTTGGGAGACGCAGTGGTTATCAGGTTTTAGTAATTTGTTGTTCATATTCTAATAGTATTGTGGAATTTGGGTGAAGTTCTATCTTAGAATTTTTAAGTAGTCACACCTAGTTTCTCGTATACGGACGCATTCTATACATTTGAGTGTGGTGCTCAGTTTGCACTAATACTGTACATTTGTTCTAAAATACAAATATTTGAGGGGCTCGGGTTCACATTTTCTATATTGAGTCTAAAAATGGCAGTGAAACTTCACTTCAGTGCCTCATTTGCTAAGACTTGAGAGCCAAGAAACATAATGGCTTCTATTAAAAACCATTGGTAGATGTTCACTGCTGCTACTGCTTCCTTTCTTTTAACTCTTCTCAATCTTTTAGTTTTTTATTTTTATTTTGTGTCTTTTTTTTCTTTGTAAAATTTGTTTCATTACAGTTGCTCTAATATATGGTTAAGAGCTGTGTTAAGGGGCAAATCAGATCAGATAATATCTGGTAATGTTTGCTAATATAATTTAATATTTAGTTTTTAGTGTTTAACATTATACGGCCGTAGATTTAGTGAAATAGGGTTTTCTGTTCATTCTCAGTGGCCTCACTTAAACTCAAACAGCAGAAACTCATCGCTGTAAATTAACTCTCATTGTACCTGTTTTAAATCAGTTTTTTTCAAAAGTGTTACATTGTCAGGCTAAAAGGTATATTTGTGTATCTGCATACATTAGACATGTTTCTTGTTATTTTTGCATGGACTGATTTTACTTGATTGCAATGTGTACATAGGTTGTGTTGTGACTTATTTTAGTTATGGCAGTTCATAAGTTTAAAATTTGTTGAAAAAGACATGTTAAAAATATAATATTTTAAGTATTTACAATTACATGTTTATCCAAGAAATGAATTGGTTATTGAAAGGCTGACAGGGTTAGTGGAGAATGCATTTTGGTTGATTTGCATTTAGAGGCGTACTTATTTTGAGGTTTACAGAATGTCCTGAGCTTTGTGTTTTTCCTTCAGTCTTGAGCCTTTCTGTGTGTGCCAGTTCCACACTATACCCTAACACTGCCTACAGTTATACCCCCCCCACATGAAATGAATCCCATTATTACATGTGATAATGTGATTGATTTTACTGTCCCTTTCTAATCATGTTGAGGGTAAATCTAATGTGTAACCCCCCTAGCACTTGATGACCTAACCAATGAGAGAGCAAGATACCACAGAGAAAAAAAAAAACATTTTGATGATATAATTACCTGTTTTCAAGATTTTAGCCGATTTGCAACCCCAACTAAGCATTTTGGGTCCCTGGAAAGCTGGGGCCTATCCCAGAGACTACGGGTTCAAGTCGACATACACCTAGGACAGAAGGCCAACGCATTGCAGCCTAAACTCAACAATGAAACAGAAATATTAGAGTTTTAAGAGTTTAAAGAATTACTTTCAATGCTTACATTTTAACGACAAGCACATTATTCACTGTATACTAAACAGACAAAGGCTGATCTGTTACCTCAGCTAACAGTTACATCATACTTCACCTCATACCTTTCTTATTGAAAAATTGAGTTTGTTTAAAGCTAATAGGCTAATAAGTAGCACTGGATGTTTTTAAAGGCTGCTGTAGACTTTTTATGTGCCCTTCTTTTGACTGAGCAGGTAAGAAACCCAAAGGCTCCACACCACCTTCTTGTGGAGCCAAAGGTTTAGACATCTAATGATTCTTAAATATGAAAAGATGCTGTTGTCTTGTTTTACAGTAGCATAGATGATCACAGTGCTGGACAATTGCATTCCACTTGAATTGCATATAGATTTTGAATCTCGAAGGAAGAGCAAGCACTGCAGAGTCAGCGCTTTCTCTGCTCTAACACAGTCCAGACGATTCATTGAGGACTTGTTAATTAACTGTTGAGTTGATTGAAGTGTGTTAACTTCTCAGAGGATGATGTCGGTCAGCTCTCCTTCAAAGGAATTTAGCCCCTGTGCTCCAGACCCTCAATCACTGGCAAACAAACAGGCAGTAAAGTGTTATGACTCAGCACATGACAAAGACTGAAATATTATAATATGAAGGAAGTGAAAGTGACTATTTGTCATTGTGAACACACTCAAGCACCACAGCAAAATGTGACCTCTGCATTTAACCCATCACACGTGCACACATGGCGCAGTGGGCAGCTATCAACAGCACCTGGTGGAGCATTGTAGTGTGATGGTACCTTGCTCAAGGGTACCTCAGTAGTGCCTGGGCTGGGATTTGAACCTGCAACCTTCAGGCCCCAAAGGCAGTGTCCTAAAGGTTAATGTGGCTGGCAGGATCAAATTATCACATCACAGTACTTAAAGACATTTTCCCGATATATAGTTATCAGAAAGACACTAGGACTATAGGATCAGCCTCAGCCCCTTCCATGCTAATCTGGGGGTTCCAGCCAATTTTTACCATTGAACAGCTCATTCGTTGGGGCATCATCAGTGGGGCTTCCTTCATTCCTGCTTACACCTGAGCATCCCACCTTTTCTGTCTCCCCTCCAGTGTTGCGTGAGAAGTATGTATGATCGCGCACACTGCTAATGCTGAGCCTGGGGACGGCTCAACAAAAGGCCGAGCGGGACAGGTCCTTCCAGCTGGTGGCCCTGTCGCTGCCCGCCCACATTCACACACTACGCATAAACTGTGTCACAGAAGGTTTGGCTCCGCATCAAAGCAGATCCAGTATCCCATGACTGACAGACACAATGGAGCACGTACCCAGGCTCAGAGGAGGAGGGGGGACCGAAACATTTCTTCGCTCCTGATGGCGACTTGTTTTCAGCAACAAAGGAAACAGAAACATGAGCAAGTCGTGTTTTCCTTCTATGAAAAGTGCGAAGACTGCATTCTGCTAAAGCTATTCCGCCACAGTCTAGGAAATAAACACATGTCTCGAATGACAGTTAATTCAGACCTGTTACATTTCTTCTGGGTACTTAATAACAGTCAGAGAAGCTGATTCTGTATATCAAGTAACACTGTGGCTCCATGCAGACCAGTCAAGGCTGTCTGTAAACTGTTTAAGCAGGTAGCACTGGTACTGGTAACATTTGCTGTTAAAGCAATTATTAGCAAATATGTACCAAATTATTTTAAAGGGAAATATTATAATGCACGTTTCTTTGTTTCTTAAAAAAATTCTAAATATAAAATATAAAAATATTATAAACATAAAAATATTAATTATTAAAAGTCTCTAATTTCTCCAGTTAAACCTCATTTTCTTCATGGTACTATGGTCTTGATCAATTTGCAATTTAAATAAAGTTTCTATGACCTACTGATCTAAGGTTATTAAGCTTTAAATACAGCTATATCAACTAGACCGATGTTTACCAAATCCGCCTCCTTGAAAAGGGGCTAAAATATTGTAGCCCTGAGATGAGAAGTCCAAAAAATTACTTGTGAAAGGAGTTGATAAATGCCTCACATTAGTAGCACTCCTTACATATATTTTTTGCTTGGAATTTTGCAATGCTTCACAATTTTGACATGATCCCCAACCACTGCCTTTCATTTGCCTTTCACAGTAAACTATTTGCACACCTGCCTAGTACACGTTATGCCACTTTTTTCTATGCAAATATTCTATTAAAATATCTCTACACTCTCTATATTGTGTTTTACATACCGTTACTTTGGAGATACTTGGTTTTTAGTAACTTTAGAGGAGAAGGTGAAACAATCCTTACTTTTAATGTACGTAATGGAAGAACATTTTAAAATGAGTGATTTTCGAGTATTTCTCTTGGTCTGTTAATCATAAAAATTTCACACACCTGCTGTGCTGACGTAAAAAAAAATAAAAATCACAATCTTATCATATCTTATTTATTACATATTTTTCTCTTTCTGTTTAATCACTTTATTTTCTACTTTTGCACATTGCAGTCCTGTTAGCATTCCGGGCTCCCATTTACAGTATGTTATATTTGTATAACTGTGTGTGAGCAGTTCTTGAATCAGTGTTGTAAAGTTTACAGAATGTAAAAATTTGGCACTTGGCCTCACTTTCTGGGTGAGTAGAATGGCCCTTTCATCCCCCCACATTGCACAGTATGACGCTAGCCAACACGGGCGTCTGTTCACTGATGTAGCAGAACTGGCTTTCAGCTTACTTCTAGCAGTGCAGGGGGAAGTGTGATTGGGAAAGTCCTAGCTAGTGGGTGGAACTGGAAATGACCAAATTCAGAAAAAACAATAAAAAAAAAATCTAAATATTTAGGGGCCAATATCATGCAAAATTAAATGTTTCTCACTTTTTTAACCAAAAAATGTCCTAGTCCTGACAGTCCATATGTGGAAATCATCACAACCATTTTTAGTTAATTGATTTTGTGATGTCATGAAAAACAACAGGTGTACTTATATCCTCCTATTCACACCCCCCCCTTCATTCTCAAGTCTAATTGACTTTTTTAGGTTTTTAGAAAAGGCATGATGCAGGGCAGAGGTCATGTTGAAACATTCAATCTTAAAGGCAAAAAATACTACAAATGTTTACATTTAAGGGACCAAGACTCTTTGGAAATGGTCATTTAAACATTAATTATGATTGTTTTCCATATATATATATTTACAAATGTCACAAGTGGACCTCATTGTGAAAAATCAAAGAAAAATGTAAAATAATGGCACTTTCGTGTTCATCTACATGAACAAATCATTCAAAATAGAGACAAAGAGGCCAGTTTTCATACAGCAGTAGTTTGTGCATGGCCACTGTGGCATAGTGGGTATTACAACAATCCTTTCACTGTCTTCAAGGCTACGTTTGCATATTTCTTTAACATAAATAAACTGTTAATGACAATGAAGAAAACATCACTGCCACAGACAGCTGTTTCAGACATTAGGGCTGGAGTGGATCATGCTACACTAATGCAGAGTGGGATATAGATTGAATGGCGTGAGAAAGGTCTTGAGGATGTATTTAGAGAAGATTTGCATGACTATAGACATCTAATGTGTGTTAGCTACAGTAGCCCTGTACTTCCAGTTCTAAAGTAAATAAGCAAAACTTGAACTCGAAACTTGAAAAGGATTGAACTGTTATTGTTATAAACTAATTCTGAGTTGAGTGGGAGTTAAGGTAACTGGTAAACCGGGCCAGCAGAACAAGCAGTGTAATTAACATAGCTAACAAAAACCGGCATGAGAACTCATCTGTGTCATCTCTGTGTAATCTGATCGGGTCCTGGTAGAAGGTTGACTTAAGCTCTGGTAGAATCTTGGTTGGCAAGCTTTGACCTTGTGTTGGTTTAGAGATACAGCCATTTAGACAATGTAGAAATGAAATATAATACACATACACTGCACAGGCTTTGTCTGTATGCACGCACTATTTAGCCCTCAATTGCAGCTATTTTCCTTCAGCTTCAGACCTTATGAGTAGGTTCCTCAGCCAGCGGGCTAGCAGAAAAGTTCCATGAGTGCTGCACACAAAATGCTTTCATTGTTGTTCTGATGCACCCACAGTGAGGAAAAGTATGGAGGGTTGTCCCAGAGACGTACTGTATTTACAGACTCTGTGGAGGAGATCAGG
The DNA here is from genome assembly GCA_037974385.1 of Arnoldichthys spilopterus. Lineage (NCBI taxonomy): Eukaryota > Metazoa > Chordata > Actinopteri > Characiformes > Lepidarchidae > Arnoldichthys > Arnoldichthys spilopterus. Next base: position 6,142 of record JBBPDA010022462.1, on the reverse strand, counting down.
AATAGCGTTAAGTAGGGCTGCGACTTGTGTAATCCGTTATCTAATCAACTAATCAAACAAGCAGGAGGCGGGTTGAAACAGGAGTGTCTCACCTTAAATGTTCATGCTTTGTGGAGCTGCTGTAAAATCTTATCTGCACTTTGGGCATCAATACTGTCATATGAAACCCTCAGGACATTCTTCATTTGAGTTAAGAATGGATTTTCTTTCCCATGTAAAGTTACCAATTCAGAGGCAGGTTTGTGTATGATGGTCAACATGTTGCAGTGTCACAAGCTCTCGCTTTTGTTGGTGATAATCTCCCACACTTTAGATCATTCTCTGGGTCCTGGGGCTACAGGTGGTAAAGTCCATCAAATCAGTGTGGCTGTTTCATCCCGTCTTTAGTAAAGGAGACCATGAATTCTATTTACTGGGTAGGCAGGATGGCTCTCCCCCATTAAACAGTGTGATACCAGCCTATGTGTTAGCTGACTTAGCAGAAATATCAGTTAATATCAGAGGAAGCATGTGCTAGCCTTTACCCTCTCAGTGTTGGTGGTATTGTTTGATAAGAGTAGTCCTAAAATGTGATTGGTGTTAAATTGTAGAGAAAATTGGAGAAAAATATAATAATTAATAAATATGTATGTATGTATGTATATATGTATCACCAACCTACAGTACAGTCCAGTCTAAGGCAGCCCAGACTGTAATTCTGTGTGTTTATCTATGGGGGACAGTTATCAGCCAGTCCAGAGTGTTTTTAACCTGTGGGGGTTTGAGGTTCTTCCTTCATTGGATTGGATCAGTTGTCATCATTAGACCTGAACGTTGACCTCTTTGTGTTAAAAATCTTCCTGATACTGCAAAACATACAGGGTTCTCCCTCTGACTGTGGAATCATAGGATATTTCTGGTCCTCCGGAGGGCTTTACTAACATCATGCAAACGCAGTGAAGACGTTTTCCTCTTCATCTGGATTTCAGCAGAAATTGACACCAAGAAAAAACTGCATGAAATGTTTTTCATCCAAATGTACAGCCAATTGAACGTGAGTGATGAAAATCTGTAGGGATGGTCTGATTCACTTTAATGAGCAGAAACACGATCTGCATTTGATACGCACTCACCTGATGCCACAAACGTCAGAACAATGTTCAATCCAGACGTTCATGTGGACAGGGCCTTAGTGAACACTGGGAGCATGGAGCTGTCCATACAAGTGTATGCTGAGGGCAGTGTTAGGTGCTTTATGGAAACTGTTGTTAGTTTAGCTGTTATTATGCCTTGTTGAATGTTTGTGGTATTGAAAACTAGAGCAGTCAACCAAGGCGTCTCTCACCCTGATAAATGCTTACTATACATTTATTGGGCTAAAAGCTGCAAGAGGCTAAGCTAACAACCATTACAATAAAGCACCTTGTGCCTTTTTGAATGTTTCAGTGGTATTGAAAACTGGATCACTCACCAGCGTCTACAGGCCAGTGCGGGTCCTTTGGGTATTTTGCCAGATTTTATGAGCTAGCACACTAACCCTACATTTACACCAGGAACAGAAAGAGTCAGTTAGGGTATCTTATTGACTCTTTAGCATTGTTGGCAGGGCAACCAGAGCAACACGATATGGAAATTACTGGCTAATTTATTGAAACCTTATAGCCTTTTCACCTACATTTTCTCTTCATCCCTGTTACCCTCAACTTGTGAGTCTCTTTTTTTTTTTACTGGGCAGTGGTGGCCTACTGGTTAGGACATTGTCCTTGGGACCTGGAGGTCGCAGGTTCAAGTCCCGTTCCGTGCACCACTGAGGTATCCCTGAGCAAGGTACTGTCCCGCTACACTGCTCCCAAGGCGCTGTTGATGGCTGTCTGCTACTCCATGTGTTCACCTGTGATGGGTTAAATGGAGAGGTTACATTTCTTTGTGGTACTTGTGTGTTCAGAATGACAAATGGTCACTTTCACTTCACGTTGTTCAATGGACGAGAGTTATTTTTGATACATCATACAACTAAAGCCAGTAGCAGAACATTGAAGCTTTGCAGTTTTTCTCTATGTTTATAGATCAGTGTGCCAGTCAGATACGATGTCAGAAACCACGTAAGCAAGTCTGTTAGAGATTACCAAACACCTCCACACAGTCAGAGGCGAGGATGTGATCACTTATTCATGCAGTTAACACCATGCCAGTTGCTGGGGTGGAAGCTTTCGTTAATTAGCTACATTGGCCTTCGTACCTCCAGAGCAAAACTAAAGAAGAAAAATCAGGGGCCAAATGTCTTGACTGATCAGCTACATTTGGGGTAAGGGCAGGATGCACTAGACTAGACCAGACTTTCATTTTAGGTTTTTACATCTTCACTTTCCCTCCTCTTTTAACTCCTTCATCTAGTGGAGATCTGCTTCTGACACAAGATGCTGCATTTGGATGACCCGAGCAGAGGGGTGGAGGGCTAGTGTGTCGCGACAGACTCCAGGGAGTGTCTCCCAGCCACATACAACCCACCCCACCCAGCCCCCCAGAAGCCAGTCATCCATAAAGAGCAAAGCTCAGATTACCTCCTTTCTCTCAGCCTGTGGAGAAACACATCAGGGTTAAACAGCGAAGATCTCCAAATCTTTGCCATTCACACCCTTTTAGTAGTTTCACATCTACCCTGGCTGAGGAGGGATAAAGATAGTGGCTGTTTGTGTGTGTGTGTTGTTATAGCTGTTCCTGCCAGTGGGCAGTGCGCTTGGTTAGAAAAAATAGCAGGGATGCCATAGCTGTATTAATAATTAATTAATGGGCAGATGTCATGCATGCATGAGCCTCAGTCAGACCTTTTGTCCTTTCATTACAGAGAGAAAGAGAGAGAAATGCTCACTTTTAACACATTTATAAAAGAGACAGTGATTATTTTAACTATGAGGGGGAGTTTAATGCCTTTTAATCTACCGCCATGTTAATCTGATATTTCAGTCAAATTGCCAATAAAAAAATGTATTTTTTCTATCACTCTCTTTTCACCCCCCCCCCCTGTTCTCTATCTCTTCATTCCCCCACCATTATTCTCTTTCTCTCTCTCTCTCTCTCTCTCTCTCTCTCTCTCTCTCTCTCCTGCTCTAATCCTTTCATCTTCTCACTATCCGGTATTGCTCCAGCTGTATTCCTGTCTAGTTCTCTCTCTCTATCTCTCTCTCTCTCTTTCTCTCTCTCTCATTTCACTTTTGGGTTCAAAATGAAGTCCCTCTGCTGATCTCCCTGCTCTGATACTCTCATCACCAGTTTGTGTGTGTATGTGTGAGAGAGAGCGAGTTTGGCTGAGATGGTTTGTCCTGGGCGTTCTTCCAGAGATCTGAGAGGAGGATGGGTCCTCGACTATAGTGACAGACAGTTGGGCAGTTTCTGTCATTTTGTCATTCTACATAAAGCCAACCATCAAACCATTATAGCTGTTTAGATATTTACTTTTTTAAATAATATTCGAGCATCAAGCAACGAGGTTACACCAGTCATTCATAACATTAACACCACTGATGGTTAAAGTGAATACATTAAATAACTAGTTATTTTATTACAATTGCACCTGATAGGGGGTGTGGAATATATAAGGCTGCAAGTGAACAATCAGTTCTTAAAGCTGATATGCTTGAAGCAGGAGAAATGAACAAGCATAAGAATCTTAGTCATCTAACCATCACAGCAAGGCCTTTTTCAAAATGGCTAAGTTAGAGCATCTCCAGTACAGCAGGTCTTGTGGAGTGTTCCAGGTGTGCAGTAGTTAGTACCTGCCAAAAGTGATTCATGGAAAGACACCTGGCGAATCAGCGACAGGATCATGGGCACCCAAGGCTCAATGACAGTAAAAAAAAAAATGTGATTAATCTATGGTTAGACACGTACACTGTGCACTTTTATCTTTTTATAAAGGCCTATTCCAGCAAGCATGAGTTGACATAAAGGCCGCTTTTGAACCAGACAGGCTAGCCATCTCTCCCCACATGCACCAGTAAGCCTTGGGTGCCCATTACCCTGTTGTTGATTTACCACTTATCATCTTTTCATCACTCCTGGAAGTTTCTAACAACTGCACACTTCACTTCACAAAACCTGCTGTTTTGAAGATGTTCTGACTTGGTTGTATAGCCATCATAGTATGGTCCTGGTCTAAGTGGCTTCTATACTTATGCTTGCCCATTTTTCCTGCTTCCAACACATCAACTACAAGAACTGACTGTTCACTTGCTGTCTAATATATCCCATTTCTCTAACATAATCAATGTTATTCACTTTACCTGTCAGTCGGGTTAATATAATGGCTGATCTGTTTATGTACATCAGTTTGTTTTTTTGACATCACAGAAACAACTTATATATGCCGTTTTTAGCAGCTAAGTGACTTTATATGGACTTATGAACTAGGAACAAATGATATGTTTTGATACCTGAAAATATATATAAATATACACTGCACAAAACTTTTATATTGGTCACAGCAGAAAATTCCATTTTCCATGATATGAGCCATTTCATTCATTGTGTAAATCTGATGAGTTCAGATACTTACATATTGGAATGGCACACCCATCCCCACTCGGCTGTGGTGGGTTTCCAGTCTGACTGACTGAACTGTGGATGTCACCGCTCGTTTGAGCATGCTCAGTGTGCTCGGGTGGCACAATAGGGGACGTGTGCGCGCGCGAGTGCTCTTTCTCTCTCTCTCTCTGAATGAGCAGCACCCACGTGCATTCTCTCTTGTACTGGAAGCCAACCTGGAGGTGGAGCCCCATGAATGGTCACATGACTGGAAAGAGAGAAAGAGAGAGAGAGAGAAAGAAAGAGAGGTTGACAACAGAGTTGTGGACCCACCTGCTCTCTGTAGTTGCTGAAGAAAAGGCTGTGAAGGGATTTAAGCTGTAAAGCTGCTGCTCCGGATGAGTGCAGGTATGTGTATCTGAGACTAAGGAGGGTCTATAGCTTTGGGTGTCCATTTTTTTGTGTGGGCGGGCATGTTTTTACTCTTGAGTTTTTGTACATCTGCTTACCTGCCACAACCAGAATATGTTTACATGGCACATGCAGGACTGGGGTTGCACAGCATGGAGAAAATACTAATATTGTGATTAAACTGCTGTATAACGATGGTGGGAAGTACGTTGCGCTATATTAAAATGCACTGGTGAATCAGTAATATTGCATGGTTTAAAGGTTGGCCCGTATTTGCTTTTTCTGGTTTACATGAATCACTCGATTCAACACACACACAGAAACACCTGGTACTGAAATTGATCAGGACACTCGTAGCTGTGCTCGTTTGCATATTACAGCCATCTTGCAATATTAGTCTCGCAAAGGCGAATATTAGGATTAAAATATGATCTATAATGCTGTTTGGTCCTGCTGTGTGTTTTTTTTTTTTTCAATCAGTGCAACACAGTGCAGGAATAAGGCTATATGTACTTTCCTAGATGCTTATTATGTTGTTTTATTGTGGGTGTTTGTGTGTGTGTGTGTGTGTGTGTGTGTGTGGTCTGTTCTGATTGGTTGTCTCGTCTTGTGGTTCATTCAGAAAGCAGTCTGATCTAAACACTCAATATAACCTGAGTGTGAATGGGCGGGGCTAATGCACTTTAGACTAAAAGGAGTGGGTATGTGTAAATGTAAAATGGTTTTTGTGACCTCACAAAAACAATGACTTTAAAATGGACTTTACTGCAGCTTTGTTTCCATAAATGGACTGTATATTGTTTACATGGCACTTGCCAATTACTTCACACACATGAGCTCTTTAAAAGGGATTCTTCATGGATTCTTCAGTGCAGGCAATGGTTCTGTGTAGAAACATGACAACCCAAATAACAATTTGAACTAAAAATGATATTTGGACTGGCAGTAAAAGGTTCTTTGACTTTGTGGAACTGTGTTCTTAAAAATGCTCTGTAAAGAACTGTTACTGATACTGTCGTAGAGAAGAACCGTTTAAACAGAGAACCATTTAGGCATTAGGGTGATATCCTGCACTACAGCCACTTTATGTGAAATAGCTGAGTGTTCAACCATCATTAGCTTAGAATGACTGTCCCCACCCATTCACTTCGGTTACCACATACACACACACACACACACACACACACACACACACACACACACACACACACACACACACACACACACACAC
>JBBPDA010022412.1:0-15719 GCA_037974385.1 Arnoldichthys spilopterus | reverse complement strand
AGCGGGCAGCTACCAACAGCGCCCGGGGAGAAGTGTAGCGGGACGGTACCTTGCTCAAGGGAACCTCAGTAGTGCCCGGGCCAGGATTTGAACCTGCGACCTTCAGGTCACAAAGGCAGCGTCCTAACCACTTAAAGACTGGCTGTCCAGTCACAGCTTAGAAGACACAAGAGGATGTATAGATTTATGTGGTATACCATATCATCTCTTAGACCCATCCACAATACAAGATATGTTACTGACTAAGCTATTTAGCAAGTATGGCTTTCTAGCAAAGTACATCATTTTTAATGTCAACTTGTTAGATTTTGGTTCTGCTTCAGTATGAAAAACAGAAAACAAAAATCTCTTTACGGACACATTGGATTTCCAGTGTTTAGCAGAACCATGACATCAAGAATTATATCTCACTATTTCCCTGATGCTTGGATGAGGTTTTTGGCAGCCAATCATCACAGGTGTATAAGGACACCCCTGTTACCACCAGGGATTCTATACATCTTTCTGCACACTGTAAGCATCCAGCATGTTCCCTATAACCAAAGTTTAGCCCAGATTCAGATCTGAACTAAAACTGTGATAATGGACAAGCAGGAAAGGAAGCAGGATGCATGTGTGAAGTGGTTTTATTATTATCAATGGAAACAAAAGAATTTAACAGTGAACACAGTCCTTAAAAACAACAAAAATAAAATAATAAAAAAAAATAAATAATAAAACTTAATCTAGCAAAACTGACAAGGAACTAAAAACAAAGAATACAACCTGAAAGGTATGACCAGCTTGACCCTGCCAGACCAAGCATGTCAGTGTGATCATGCAAGTTGACAAGACTGGACATAGGACAATACATTAGGACCTATTAGCAACGTAAATGTGGTTTTAAAAAGAAATAAAGGTTTTTTTGCAGACTTAAATGTGATGTTGTAATATTACAACAGTGGGTCTCTGGAGGGGGGGTTGGGGGTTAAGGTGTGTAGTGTATTGTCACTGCCCAGGAAAAAAAAACATTTTTAATCTACATCAACACAGCAATTGACCTTCACATTGTGTGAAACTTTCATGATGAACAGACCAATAGAAATTCTCCAAAATAACGTGTTCTAAAATGTTCTTCCGTTAGCGTTTTTGCCTCTTCCTGTAACGTTCCTATGTTAGAGATATCAGTTTCCGCAAGAATGGGTATACATCATATACCTGTGTAAATGCTTCACTACACCAGTGTCTACATCACAGCTCCTAGTTTGCACAATACAAGTGAAAACTTTAATGGGAAAAAGGTCCTGTAGATGTCTGTCCTTTTTATCATTGTTGTGACAAAGCATGGCCCACTGCAACAGGCTGAAGAGGAAGTGTACATTTTGCCTTGGCCTTTTGCAGAGAGCATCTCTGCACTGATGAGCTGCTCCCTGCTGGAGAGGCCAGAGGAAGAGTCATTGACAAATTCCAATGAGCAGCAATTGACAATTTTTAGCCCTGTTGCTATGCCAACAGTGCACTCGTGTACCTTGATTTAGAAGGCAGGGATGGCGTGACTGATTGACTGTAATCACCTCTCACAGCGGGAGCAGGAGCTGCTGTACTACATAAACACACACTGATGACACGCTGATGCCCACACACACACACACACACATACACACGCTTTGACATTTACAGAAATACTAACTGCCTGAAAGTCACACTTACACCACACTAGATGCTAAATATTCATTCTAAGCTTCTCTGTGTTCTTCATTTAATGTCTCTTCATGTTTCAAGTAAAGCAGGTGGTGACACAAATCTACTTCCCTTGGAGAACCAAGCACTTGGCACACTGGAGAGGACCAACACAATGTGTATCAGCCTGATAAAGCCTAGGAAAGAAGCAGCACTGGGCCTAAGCCAATCAGAGGCAGCTATTTCCCTCAATGAGCATCTTAAGCACTACTGGAGTTGGATTAGTGCTACCAGAGGAGAGTCTGTAATGTAATTTGTTAAAGCAATAAGTCATCAGAGGACATGTGTCACAGTATTTTTACAACAGTTAAGGGCTGTTGCTCAGCATGAGATTTAAAACAGTGACAAAATAAATGATAAAATACACAAATTGTCAGGTTTAGGTCTTGTTCTTGTCTGGTTCTGTTTTGTTTTCCCCATGTGCTCTGTCCACATGTCTCCATGTTTATGTTCTAGCCCCGCCTCTGTTCACGCCTTGTCTCCGCCTTGTCACCTGATCCTTTTTTCTATCCCCTCCTATGTTCAAGTGTTCATTATTACCTTTCTCCTTATAGTTTGTGTGTTTGGTTTAGCCCTTGTCAGTTCTCTGTTGTATTTCTGTGGTTTTGGCCTGTGATTGTTTATGTCTTTAGATTCTGTTTTGTTTCTTTAGTCCATGTGTAATCTTAGTGTTCATTTGTTCATTGATTTAAAAACCTCAATAAAACCTTAAAGCTTGTAATTACTTCCAAACAACCAAATGTTAACACAAATGTTTTATTTTTTGTTTTATTAGGGCCCAAGCACTGATGATGCACATCAAAATCTGAGGTTACTTCATCCATCTCTGTAGTACAACCTACAGGCCAACTTTCAAGGTACAGTTTCGTATAAAACTTCTAAACTTTTTGTCCTAGAGTTTTGCTTTTATTTCCCTCTAAATTCTTGGGTTATCCAAATTCATTGTACCCATTGTCATTAATTCAGAAAAGCATACTTTTGCAAACTAGTCCTAGGTCATTGCTCCAAATATGGTACATATCATCTACAGAGGTTTCTGACCAATATTTAAATAATTTTAAAAAATGTGTCCACTGTCATCCAATTGTCATATGTCTGCTGTCATCCAGTTTGGTGCCAAAACATGAAGTGAGCCATATGTAATTAATGCCTTTTTGGAGTCATACCAAATCTGGTCTACTTTTTTTGCCAAGCAACCCACCAACCAGGTGCCCACCAAACGTAGTGAAAGTTGACCACACATGAAATGTGGGGTCTATACTAAACTGTTACTTTGAGAATACAGCAGATGTTTCAACAAAATATCTTGTGTATCTTTATAGTAAAGGACGTTTGCCTGGGAAAACTCTCTGTTTGCCCGTCTTGGTATTATCCTTTTTTTTCGAAGGTTTTATATGGAAGGCCATCTGAGCCTTAGATTGATTTGTTGGGATCAGGCACCCTCATTGAACACAGTGCAATGTATCCATGGTCATTCAACATATTTGGGGGTCATTTCACCATTCCTTGCAGTGACACCAACAGGCCAAATTTCAGAGTAAATTTTTAAACATTTTATACATAGTACGTTGCTTATACCTTTAGAAATGATTGTTCTAGAGTTGTGACCCTTGTGGCCCTTGAATCACTGGGTCACAATGGAATTAACAGACTGTAATGGACTGATGTGTTGTTCTGATTATTTGTGTACCTGCTGGCCCTGTGGTGCTTGACTCCTTAATTTTTACTTGCAGCTGTATTTACTAATATTAATTCCAACAAACATTTTTTGACCAGTCTGAACTAGTAATTGACTTTGGGCTACGGTGAGCAAATATTGTTTATTTATGCATCTACATTATGATGCTTTGATTTCTTTGATTTAAAAATGGCACATTAATATAGAATCAAACTGATGCTTCAATTGATTGGTATATTTTACAAGAGTAGTTCACGAACATGCCCTGAGGGACTCCCAATGTAACGTTTAACTCAAGGATACAGGAAATATGTGCACCATTAGGGGAATACCTCATGTCTAGTTTGAGAATCATTGCTTTACAACAGCTTGAACCATGGCTTAGCCAATCAGGTTTAGATGTGTAGGACACGAACCATGTTATAAGAAAGATCTGAATAACTTATTGGTTGGGAATAAAGTCTCTATGTAATGTTTTTAAACTATCATAAATAAACAGGATTAAAATATCATAGCTGAGATGTTCGTATCAGAATAACATACTCAGTAACAATCACAACATGACACTCTAGGAGGTTTTGTTATTAGTGTGATGAGAACTGCAACAAGACTATTATGAAGAAAAAAATCATAATCAGCCAATTATAAAAAAAAACATTCACTTCATAATTAATAAACTGTGAAATATGCACACACTGCAAATTCATACTGGATTAGAATTACTATAGAACTATTACCATAAGACTGTAAAATACACACACACTGAATTCATACTGGTTTAAAATTACTTCATAGCTATTACTGGCAGACTGTAAAAAACACTCTACAGATTCATACTGGATTAAAATCATTCTACAAATATTATAATCAGACTGTATAAAATAAACACACTTTAAATTCATACTGGATTACAGTAACTCAACAACTATTACTGTCAGAATGTAAGAAAACACACTTTGCAGATTCATACTGGATTAAAATCCTGGATCTCTTTGATATGCACTTAGATTTCAGTTTCTTTTTTGGGTAGAGCTGTGGTATTCAAATAACTTTTCGGAAATGCTTGAAATCGAAATGTACCCGACCTGTCTGGACACGCCTGGGGCTATCTTGCGCTCTATAGGAAGGGCCGATGGTAGTAAATATAATAATAAGTGTGCAGCATCACGTTCTGTGCTTCAGTCTAGACAACCAAAGACCATATGCACCATTTGACTTTCAAATACTCAGAGGGGAGGCTGAAGTCACAGACTTGCCCTGCCAGTCCATAGAAGCCAACAGAAAAGAGCCTTGGTCCCTATATAATTACAGCAATTACAAGCCCCAAATTGCATAATGATCCATGCAGTAGGAAGATTTCCAAATCACACATCAGCAAGTACATGGTTAAATAGGAGAGAGAGAGATAGAGAGAGATAGAGAGAGAGAGAGACAGAGACAGAGACAGACAGAGAGAGAGAGAGAGAGAGAGAGAGAGAGAGAGAGAAACCAAAATGTGAGAAACTCTTCCACCACGTTTAAGTCAAGTGTTGCGTGCTCTAATGAGGTGGGCTTGGCTGTGGAGGTGGGTTAGCTTAATCTGAGCGATTTGCTGCTGCGACTCACTGGAGCAGGACAGCAGGAGAAATAAGCCAGAAAGCCCTCGAATTATGGACTCAAGGGAAACTGCCATTGACATAGCGACTGTGTGAACACAAGGGTGAGGGCAAGTCACTGAATTTTACATCCTAAAGCTTAAGCTGTACTGTGGGTGTGTGAGATTAAACACAGTGTACAGTTTGGCTGAAAGGAGACGGCCTGTCCCTAGTCCTGTCCTCTAAGTATTAAACTGAAGCACATTGAGAAAAGTCAGGGATGTGTATATTTGGAGGTGTATTTTCCCCATTTTCCCCCCAATTTTGCCCATTTCCACCAAATAACTTGTTCTTATCATATGAAACCACCAACAATGGAAGGTTATGGGCCGGTACAGGCTTCCTGCTAGTCACATGATGCTAACACAGTGTCACTATGCAGTGTACCTGCTTGAGGAGAGGCCAGTTCTGTTGCATCAGTTAGCAGACTGGTTAGCTTTGTTAACTGGTTAGCTGGTTAACTCTGCTTTCAGTGATCAGGGGAGAGGGAGGGCCAATGTACCCGCCCAGACAGTGAGGCCAATTGTGCTCTCTTGGATTACCAGCTATGGTCTCCTGATGATAGGTCTAACCCGGTAGTCTCTGCCTAGACCACAAAAGTTCAAACCTTCCCGAGTGTCTCATTGGTTTTGCCTAAATATAGCACACTAAGCAATATTCCTCGTGGAAGAAGTGCTGCTATGATTACAGTATGCGTGTCATGTGAGGCGCTTCAGACAGTGGTTTTGCAAAAGACAGCTTAACCAGTCTAACCTCCCCAAACTGGAACCAACATAACATTCAGAGGAGAAAACATTTACACAGTTTTGATTGAGTAATTAAGAAATGCACATATTTGCAATTGGGTGGTTCTAAAAATAAACCACGCTCTGGGCTCTATTTTGCACCAGTGGAAACAGACACAAAGTGGTTTTGCTATTTTCATTCCAGTGCATTCCTCTATTTCACACCATGCTGCACATTTTCAAAATAACACATGACTGGAGTATGTAGGAGTGGTGTTTTTTAAATGAGGCAAGGCAGGGCGCATTGTCGCTGTGTTGCTATTTTAAGGCAGTAAAATGAAAATGACCAACAGCAACATCTAAAATCAGTGGTGTATTATTGTAACCATATTTAAGTTTCAGTAACAAGTGGCTTTATGACACTTATTACGGACCCAGATACGCAATGAAAGTGCACTAATGGCACTCGAAAGTCTTAGGTGCTTATGCATTTTAACGTTGCACATGAGCAGGTCCTTTTCCTCACTGAAAACTATTATAATAGCAATCCACCATAGCACACACTAGCCCTGCCTTTTAAAGGTGAAGTGATGTGCCATTCTGAAGCCCAAAATACACCTCTGAAAAATTAAAAGAGTTAGGACAAATTTTGGCGCCTTGCGCTGGGACAGAGGCTGCTTTTTCAGCCGTCAAAATGTTTAGAGATCCAAATGGGCCTAAAATTTGGTTCAGAGAATGGGTCTGAAAGATAACATTTTACACTTCAAAGTGCGAAGCATGAGGAAAATGATGATATTGTGTAATGTTATGCATAAATAATTCTGGAAGCCTAATTTGGGCACAGATGGAGAGAAGAAAATCAAACCCAAACATTATTATTCACCAGTGGATCTCTGTTACATCTCTAAGGTTTCTGCTCTTACCACTAAATGGCTTGTTCATGGTCTGCTGAAGTCCGATTTGAATCTTTATATGGCTCTTTTCTGGCCATGGCATCGGCAGGGTGGAAGATGTGGAGGCAATGTTTCAGCATTCAGCAGAGCGTGGCATGCAGGGAGGCTGAGGCAGGGCAAATTACACACTGCCCTCACAGTCTGGCATATGAAGAAACATCTACTGCTTTCCTTTCAACACCTTGCCTCAGCGTCTTCCACTTGCACGGGTCATAAGGCAACAAGCTCTCCTGCAGGGGAAGGGGAATCAGGCAAACACAGTAGCCTAATTAGCATTATGTTTGAATTTTACCTTTGTAAGCAGAGGTTTAGTTGAATAAATAGTTTTACACACCCAGCAGGAGGTCAAAGGTACTTCAAATTCTAATTACACAAAGTAAAATTAGCAAAACCTTTGGTACCTTCATGCCTTTTGGAACTGCAAGAAAAAAATTAAAAATCTTCAGCAGGCGACATGTTCTGTAACGCCCACCGAACTGGAAGTAGCTCTAATTGCAAAAGAATGACAATAAGTATATTATATTAAATTATACACCAATCAGCCATAACATTAACACTACCTGCCCAATGCTGAATAGCTCCCTCCTGCTGCTGAAACAGCTCTGACTGTGGTGCACTGTGTGTTCTGACGCCTTTCTGTCAGAGTCAGCGTTCACGTAACTCTTCTGTGGTATCAGACCAGGCGGACTAGTCTTCACTTCCCACATGCAGCAGTGAGCCTTGGGTGCCCATGATCCTGTCGCCGATTCACCATTTGTCCTTCCTTGGATCACTTTTGGTAGGTACTAACTCCTGCACACCTAGAACATTCCACAAGATCTGCCTATTTGAAATGCTCTGTCGTCTAACCATCACAAACCATCACCCTTGTCAAAGTGTCTCAGATCCTTATGCTCCTGCTTCCAGCACATCAACTTCAGGAACTGATCGTTCACCTGCTGCCTAATATATCACACCCTCTGACAGGTGCCATTGTAATGAAATAACTGGATAGTCAATGTAATTCACTTAACCTGTAAGTGGCGTTAATGTTATGAGCAGGTTGAGTTTTAATGGCATATTTTCACTTAATTTTATATTTTTTCACTTTTGATTTCTACTCTTTGTTAGCTGCATTAGCCTCAGAGCTCCAGTGCAGAACTACAGAACAAAACTTAGCAAAACAAACACATCGTGGCTGATCTGCGGTACAGGGAAAGTTGTGTATATCTGTAAATTTAATTCCATTAGGGTTTAATTATGTGTGTGTAGGTCTGCAAACAGATGTTTGAGTAGGTGTCTGCCAGCATATTTTGCATATGACATTAAAAAAAAGTGTACTAGAACTGTCTGGGCCATGTCCCTCCACTATCAGTAACAGCCAATCAGCTTTTGCTTAAAGCACATATTCACAAGGCAAAACTGAGATATACTAATGAGCCCCTTCTTTTTGTCTTGATGATGGTACTGTCTTGTGCCTTTAAGTCAGCCTTTAGACATCCAGCAGTTGAGTTAGAGTCTGTAATTATACACCTGTGTAGTGGAGCTGTAAGGTAGATCAGCCACAATATTAAAACGATTATGTTATCTCTTCTCAGTACTACCAGGCAATAGGTTGCATGTGAACAGTTAGTTCTTAAAATTGATGTGTTGAAAGCAGGAAAATGGGGGAGCATAAGGATTTGGGGGCCCAATTATTAAGGTAAGGCAACTGAGACATCTTCAAAATGAAAAGGTCTTGTGGGTGGTGCCCAGTATGCCATGGTTAATACCTACCAAAAGGGATTTAAGGAAAGACAACTGATCTATCACTGGCTGAGTCATGGGAAACCATGACTTCCTGATGCACCTTGGGAACGAAGACTGGCCTCTGTTGTACAATCCCACAAAAGAGCCACTGTAGCACAAAAAAGTGAATGCTGCCTTTGATAGAAAGGTGTCAGAACACACAGCCCACCACAGTCAGTAATACTAGGCAGGTGGTTTTAATGTTATGGTCGATGGTAAGTCCGATATGATGCAATACAACATAAAAGAGAGACAAAACATTTTTTAAAAAATGCTTTTAGACTTTTAGCAGCAGCGCTTCCAAGAGTGAGCCAGTGTTTGTAAAGCCTGTTTGTAGGTTTTTTTTGTTTTTTTTGCACAATGCATACTGCCTGGGGCTAAATACTGCACACTGGTGGTCAGTGTGCTGCCAGAGCCAGAGGGAAAGAGCTTTGTGTTTGAAAGCATAGACAATATTTAAACAGGCTAAGTTCTCTTTCACAGTAAATGCTAAGATGGAAATGCTTTTGACTGCATAATGTACGAGCTCTGCTGCCATAAACACGGGTCTGGGGCTGCACTGAGTGTTGCTACTGTCCATCTAGTAGTGTTGCAATCAAGACCATTAGAGGTGAGTCTAGGTGAAGACAAAGTTTGTGCATATTATATACTCAAAGCAAAACTGAAATATAAAGAATACTTATTTTCATTCTGATTATTGAGAAATGCTCTTATCAAAGGAAATCATCACCATTTAGCGGAAACCTAGTGTTAAGAATTCCCAGCTACCTGTAATGTTATCCACTATGCAATCACATCACTATAAATTCGTCTTTTACTAAAGATTTCCGTGGAGGAGAGCGCTGATGAGCTCTATTCATTTTTTGAAGGCTCTGCTCTGGCAGAGCTGCACGTGGTGGCCTAGTGGTTAGGACTATGCCCTTGTGAACTGAAGGTCGCAGGTTCAAGTCCCGGCCAGGGCACCACTGAGGTTCCCTTGAGCAAGGTATCATCGTGCTACACTGCTCCTCGGGCGCTGCTGATAGCTGCCCACTGCTCCACGTGTGTTAACCCATGTGATGGGTTAAATGCAGAGGTCACATTCGCTGTTCAGTGTGTGAGTGCCACATAATCAGAATTTGAATCTGTTTTAGGCTCTGTCCACATGGAATAAATAAATAATAATAATAATTCTCAGATTATCAGTCTACGTTTTGGAAGCAAACAATGTTAAATATAATATTTCTAAATGTTAGACTGTATGTAATCAAATGAGTGGGATGAGAAGTGACCTGCTTTTATTGTTTACATGTAAACGTCAACATTTGATGCTGGTATTGATATCTAGGCTATTGCAGTGGGTTGTTTCCAGTGGTGGCCTAGTGGTTAAGAAATTGCCTTTGGGACCTGAAGGTCGCAGGTTTAAGTCCCAGCCCAGGCATTACTGAGGTACCCTTAAGCAAGGTATCGTCCCACTACACTGCTCCCTGTCTTGAAAGTCGCTTTGGATAAAAGCGTCAGCCAAATTAATAAATGTAAATAATGTTTGCATACCACCACAATAGTAAAGCAAATTTTCTAAAAGAACATCATCTGTGTGCTTTAGTCTACCTTAATTAAAGGTTTGCTTACCCAGCAATGTCTGAACATAATACTTTGTTAGCCCGTATTACACAATCTTAAGCTTTTAGCTTAAGCAGACGTTAAAATGGTAGTGGAGCCTTTGGACTGCCTGGTCTGCAAGCTCTGCTAGCATGAACAATGGCCTGATTCTGCACTAAACATTGTGTTGTTGTCCTTCTACTACAGCATTAGCCTCAGCCGTGCCATAATTGTAGCTAATAAAGCACAACTAATCCGACAGATGTTGATAACAGTACCAGGCGTTCTCTGAGCCGAGGCATGTAGCAAGATAATTTGCGTGAAAGGGAGAGGAAAGAATGGTCATTGGCACCAAGCTCCAGGCCTGCTGCTCCATGAGTGTGTACAATCGCTGTATTATGTAGCAATCACATGCAAAACATGCTTTGCTAATGTTAACTCTGAACGTCCTGCAAGTACTGCAGTTATTCTCCTCAAAAGGGGCAAATAAAGGAGAAAAAATGGCCTGCGAGCATTACAGTCCTTCTCCCTGTGCTTACACCCACTCTATTCCGTAGCATTCACTTGCAAAACATGCTTGGCTAATGCCAACTCTAAATGCGCCACAAGTATGATAGTTCTTTTAGTGTTATGTGACTAACCAGAGAAAAGAAAATGACCCAATGGTGAATAATGGTCTTAATACTGAACCATGTGATGCAGAAAGCCCTCCGGCAGGGCTACAGCAGAGCCCTTACTCATCAGAGGATATGCTCGCACAGACAGAGAGTAAAATTAAGAACAATACGTGACTGAAATGGAGAAATAAAGAGCTCTCAGTCTGCACATTGTGTCGCAGGAAGTAAACCAGAATACCATGTGTCTTCCTGCACGTTGTATATATAGGCTGTAGAGTCCAAGGCGCTTCCTTTGATGTCACCGCCGAGCAGATAGTGAGATATGGGCAGCGCTTCCCTCTTGGAGCCCAGAGGTGCCATTCCGGTGCACAGTAACGTACACTCACACACGCTGTCATCAGTCATGTCCAGTTCCCATGCTCACGGCTTTGAGGCATAAAAGATGGAAACGCATAATAAAACAACTCAACATAAACACAGGAAAGACACAAGTCCTCCTCAGCCCACATGTGAAGAAATGAGTTTTCCTGCAGCTTTTGGTGTGTACATCTGAAGAAAGCATTTTCCCTTTAACAAGGGTCATTTTTAGCTTGATGATCTTATTTGTCCACATGCACCCACAAAGTGTAAACATGGATATACGCACTTCCACACACACAGTAACACATTTGTGTTTCCATTCCTTGTCAAAATGTAGTGTGTATATATATATATATATATATTAGTCCATATTAGTTACACACAGGTTAGTACTGCTGTCTTTGTGAGGACATTCCATTGACTTCTATAACCACAGGCAGAACAGCATAAATCCTCATTCAATGTTATTCTTTTAGCCCTATAGGCTTCCCTGGACCAGAACCTGTGTTGCTTGGGTCTAAATGACAAATCAGGGGATGATGATCGAGCACACAGACATGTTGGCATTGCTATATTTGTCAGTATATTCCACTGAATTCTGGAATACAGTATTTCAGTAATACTACATTGACCAGCAAAATGTCCTCACTTCGACAGATCATTTTGTATTCCTATCATTATGAGGACATTTGGTCCTCAAAAAATGTTAAATACATGTGCACACACACACACACACACACACACACACATATTGTTGCTGTCCAAGAAAAAACAAGTATTTGCAAAATGGTAACTTTTCCTGGATTTTGGAGCATTTTTATTAGTTTATTTATCATTAAAGTTTCACACAATATCAAGGTCAGTTTCTTGTAAAAGATGTAAAAATAAAATATGGAGATAAGTGGTTTTCTCTAGACAGCTATATATATGACCCATGTGTATTACATATATGTAAATATCAGTATATATAATGAGACTTCTAAACTAAATCTTAAACTTAATCTCCGGACACACACACATATATTCACACACACACAATTGCACATACACAAAAAGTATAAAACTGACTCAGAACCCATGGGCATCTGCCTGTTTTTTGTATTTTATTCCATGTCAAACCTATTACACTATGACCAGAAAGGCCACTGTGTCTCTCACGGAAAACTTGACTCAAGAGCTTTATGTGAACCAATTAAACACCTAACGGCATCCCACTAAACAGAGAGGATTTACAGATTAGCGGCATGGCTAAGCCACTTCAAACTCAAACCCACTGTTTATTCCACTGCACAGACTGCTTCCTCTCTCAGCTCTGCTTCTAATGAAGGAGACACTCAGGCCACTGCTGATCAAAACACCCCCTCATTTCACTCCTCCACCCCCCACCCCTCTCTTTCTTTCTTTCTCTCTCTCTCTCTCTCTCTGTTTTTTTCCTCTCCTCCTCCCATCCCCACATCCTCTCCTCCCACGGCCTGCTGCAGATAGAGGACGGGGAGGGGGGCACAGAGAAAGCATGAAGAACTCGTCTCCCTTCAGAGCGGCTCACTCATTAATTTAATCTCATGTTCCTCCACTCCTATGCGTCATTTGCTGATTTATAGCCTGAATCACTCTGAAGTAAATTAAACAGTTTTTAACAGACAGATGGAGATCAGAGGGGGCACGGAAAAGTCACGCAGTGACTTTTAACCTACACTGGACTGTGGACACTCAAAAAGTTTGGAGAGTATATTTAGATCTTTGTGGTTATTTCTCAATGAATTGACTAAGAATAACAGCAAAGTGTTTGTTAGCAAAAACCAGCTGCTTACTTACAATTTAGGGAGGTTTATGTACAAATAAAACCCCATTTCTGGAAAAGTTGGGATATTTTGTAAAATGCCATAATGAACAAGAATCTGTAATTTGTTCATTCTTTTGAACTTGTGTTTAACTGACATAAGTACGAGTAACTATTTCTGTTTTCACCAGTTTAAAGTTGATTCTTGTCGCACATTCAAAAGTGTTACATCAATTTTACACAATTTCATTACATTTACATTTACATTTATGGCATTTGGCAGATGCTCTTGTCCAGAGCGACTTACATGGTGCTTTTTAGTCAACAAAGAAAACTTCTTATACCAGTAAACTTAGGCTTGGTTTAAGAGCTGCTAGTCAACCAAAATTATACCTGAGCTCATGCAAAACATTTTTTTTAAATCATTTGGGAACTGAGAAGACAAAAAGTTGCAGTTTAGCAACTGGTTTTTTCCCATTCTTGATCTCAACTGTTCCACACCCACCTCAGCATATAGTTTTATTGTAGCACTTGACATCTGTATTTATTGTAGCACTTGCCGTCTGTATTTTACAACTAAGAGAAATGTGTACTTCTTTGTAGCACTCACTTCAGTGTTGCCCTGTGCAGCTATAATGCTTGATTGTTTCCTGTGTCTTGGAAGTCACTTTGGATAACACGTCAGCCAAATGAATAAATGTAAATGTGATTAACACTAGACTTACTACCTTCTCAGCAGTCCATGGGCACTATTGTCTGATTGAAACCACTCCATTTTGTGCCATACATTTTTAGGAGATAGATCTGGACTGCTGGCAAAGCAGTCAAGGACAAGCACTCTCATTCTGTAGTGCATGCTACTTGATGGCAGAATATGTCTCTCTAAAATCACAATATACCCCTATAAGTCAATGGGAAACTTCCTACATACGAAAGTCATCCACGCTCAGGGCACGGATGCACCCTCAAATCATGACAGATATTGGCTCTTGTACCTTTCACCAATATCTGTCATGATTTAAAGGGTGCATCCATGCCCTGAGCGTGGATGACTTTCGTATGTAGCACGGATAACTCAATATTCATTTTTGCCAGAAACACTGAAGCAAGAATTAATCTAGTAGGCTTGTTTGGCATGGAGAGGAACATCTGTTGGGCTAATACAATTAAAGGTAGATCTCTTAATCTGCATGCTGTGCTACAGTTAATAAAACTCAGACTCCAAGACAATCCTCTGCAAAGAAAACACAGATAGTATAAGCATTAGCATCTATGTGCATTCCTGCAATGGAAAGCCCTTACATTCAAGATCAGAATTCAGAACTTAACCCAGAATCTTTTTAATCAGATAAGCTCAAATATGAATGAGACACAGGATCTTTGATCAATTCTTTAATGAATCATGCTGAGCAGGAAAATATGTGGTCACAATTTTGGTTTAAATATTAAATATAAACTAAATACAAAATAGAAACTGATCCCTTCTTTCTCGGTGCGCAAATACCCAAAACTTCATGCCCCGTCTATGTTTCTTTTACATATATCTAGAAAATGTTTTATTTTTATATTCTTTCTAAAAATTAGAACTGTTGAGTTTACTGGTTCTTTTCAGCCAACACATTTCATTGTACTGTTGACCCAACATTAACATACATATAATAAATTGAACTTAAACTATATATACTGTATAGCTATATATATATACTGAAATTAATCTCAGATTTTACTCATTTTGGCAGTGGGGTTCAATATAACACACTATAATTAAAATTGTAATTACACATGGGAATTTTGTAACTTTTGATTTTTGTACAAAATTTACTATTAAGGTTTGGTTATTTGTCATTCCAAATCTTCTCTCGGAGTGAATTTAAGACATGCTGTAGTGCACTCATGTTTATGCTGAAGACTGATCATTGGGCTTAGGCTTTGCTCATGTAGTTTAATTATAAAGCACAAAAAAGATTGTATAGCTGTAATCTTCATCTATCACCACATATGAAAGTTATCCTGGATTAAATGAACTACTAACTAGAAAAACTATCTGGGTTAAGAGGCCCAGCGGTGGGGTAAACTGCTTCCCACGGACCTACTATGGCACATGTGTAGTTAGATAATTCTGCTAGCATAGCTGCTGGGCTACTGGGGAATAATGGTAAGAAAAGTCTCTTAGGTTTAGGAAATAAGGGAATACTTAACCAGGAAGCAGGTGGGTCCTCCTATGCTGAACCCAACTGCATGTGGGAGCTTGCCCAAACCAGATACAGGCCTCTGTGCCTCTACCAGCCTTCTGCGAGAGCCCACTTCCCACTGGCTATGAGCCTCTGGCTATGCGGTTAGCACAATTACTATGGGACTAGAGAAGTATGACTCGAGTGCACTACAGGGAACGAGGGAACCAGGGAAAGGGGCTCCTCTGCCTACCTATGCTGTTTCCACAACTCACAGGCAACCACATGAGTAATGCTTGAGGCCTGTCTGCCTCAAGGGCTCTGAACACATCAGAAAAGTGAAGGAAAATAGAGACTTACAAGCAAAAAACCTGAGGGCCTTTCCCAAATTGCCTGCTAAAGTCCGGTGTGGCCTAAGCACAATGTCTGCCACACCTGCCACCAGGGACAAGGACTCCACCTTGTGGGACAACTATGCTTCAAAGGGCTTCTGCCCATGTGATAGTCCTAAACACTGATTGCCCTCACCAGGCAGAGTGTCGCCTTCCCCCCAATAAGTTAAAATGTTGAAAGAACATTACCGTAAGCTCTGCCAAAACACATAGAAATTGTTTGTCCAATGACAAGGAAATGAAAAGTCTTAGAACAGTATCGTTGTTTTAATGGCAGGTTTATTTTAACAGTGACAGATAGCACATCAAAAGGAAAATTGAAAAAATAACTTTAAATAAAAG